>CAUYQV010126654.1:0-16030 GCA_963574575.1 Galagoides demidoff | reverse complement strand
CATCCGTTAGTCTAGTCAGACACGCAGAATAACAATCAAACAGATTTTCCACTCCTAATACAGAGAAAGCAAAAGATAAGTACCATATAAGGTATTAAAGTAAAAGTCACTAAAGCCCTTATAGCTGTAGCAAATGTGTTTTGATGATGTCTAAGGCAAGACATTTAAATAAAATAGAAAACACAACACTCTTCTTTGTCCCTTCCAATCAGTGTCACAGACACTGTGACACTGTGTCCTCTGAGTGTGCAGTGTGGGCTTCTGGTGCCTGGGCCTACTCAGAAGGGGCCCTGAGCTGAGAACAGACGAACGTCTCAAGATGAGTACGTCCAAGTCTTTCCCAGGGCAACCGTTCTTCCAGCTTTTTCGCAGACAGGTTATCATTGTAGAAATCTCATGAAAAATTCAATTTCAGACAGGAGGAAATCTCTTAACCATTCACTTTTTAGTATCACTAACTTTTTTTTAACAGAACATTTTAAGATGTTACATTTCACAAATTTATAAATAAATTACTTTCCTTTATTTTTTAAAATCATATCTAAGCAGGCTAATACCTCATCAGAAATTTTTCTACCATCTTCCCTAGAGAGCAATGTACTATTGGAGTCTAGTAAGCGGACCCTCACCCTCCAACACTGATAGCTCAGGATAAGTTACACACACAAGCAGAAAATACCAAGATTAATACAACCCCTAACAATTCAAAACTAGTAAAGCATGTGTATGTGTGTGTATTGGTGTGTGTTTAGGTGTGTGTGTGGGTGTGTGTGGGGTGTGGGCGTGGGGGGGTGTAGGTATGGAGAGTGTGTGTGGATGTGTGTGTAGGTACATCCTACACACACATGGGGAATGTGTGTGGGGGAATGTAGGTGTGGGGGTGTAGGTGTGTGGGTGTGGGGGAGGATGTAGGTGTTGGAGGGGTGTAGGTGTTGGTGTGTGTGTAGGTGTGTGTAGGGGTATGTGTAAGAGTGTGTGGGTGTATGTGTAGGTGTGTGTGTGTTTAGGTGTGTATGTAGGTGTGTGTGGGGATGTGGGTGTGTGTGGGGGTGTAGGTGTGTGGGTGTGGAGGGTGTGGGTGTGGGGGGGTATAGGTGTGTGGGTGTGCAGGGGGTGTGGGAGTGTGTGTGTGGATGTGGATGTAGGTGTGTGGGGGTGTGTGTAGGTGTGTGTGCGTGTGTGTGTAAATTCTGTCTTCTAATAAAGTGAATATTTGGGGGGTTTTACCATGAGAACATTAGCTCATTATGCCTGTAGTACAGATATGGAAATAATAAACAACAACTGCCACCATGTAGTGTGGGTTTTGTTCAACAAATGAGTTAGCTTCTGTTCCAGATTTATCATTAACCTTCCATCCAAGACCACCACTCTCAATTTTACATTCAAAGCCATTCTAAAACTGCCAGAGTGCCATGACACAGAGATGCCCTCAATGCCAAGCATCTTGCTATAAAGACATGTCGAGCACACACTAACAACGCTACATGGGGAAGGGCTGGGAACTCATGTGAAGGATAATCAGTCCAAAAGAGAAACTCCTGAAAACTTGGAGAAATGGCTGTCGAATGGGCTTATAGAAGTCCTCCCTGTCTGTTCCATTGACAATAATGAAAAGTGCCAAGGAATGACGCTTGTGGCACTTGTGAATTACAAACCAGGGCTAAAATGTTATGTGCTTCACATCTTCACAATTTACTAGCTGCACACATGTTTCTTATTCATCACCTTCATCAGGTCATGACACTTTCTGACTGTTTAGTTGGGGGAAAGGCATTCTGGAAAATGTGCTTGTTTGTTCAGGCCACAGCCCAGCTGAGAAATCTCTTCCAACTCACTTTATAATTCTAGTGACTTTAAAATTAACTAAGATAAGGATTTAATGAGTGACTTTAAAATTAAAACAAGATAAGGACTTAATGAGAAAGGAATTTCACTTTTGAATATAAATGCAGAAAAAAATGTCCTTATATATGAGCAGCAGATTCTAGCAATTAGTTTTTAAAAATCGAGGTATGTGGGATTTGCCCCAGGAAAACAGGGATGGCTTAACATTAGAAGATGTGTTACTTGGCTCGGCACCTGTGGCTCAAGTGGCTAAGGCACCAGTCACATACACCTAAGGTGGCAGGTTCAAATCCAGCCCGAGCCCACCAAACAACAATGAGGGCTGCAACAACAAAAAAAAAAAGATGTGTTACTGAGCGTTACCACGTGAACAGATGAAAGGAGAAAAACCATATGATTACCTTTCAGTAGATGCAGAAAAGTATTTGATGCAATTCAACACTCATCTACTTTCTTAGTAAACTTAAAAAATGTGAAGGTTCTTATTTTCAAATAGTGAATAAAGTAGAAATAGCACATGTAATCACAAAAGGTTAGATGCATTCTTTAAATCAGGAAGAGAAGAAGCATGTCCACTAATATCACTTTTATTCAGCAATATAATGATTCACAGACATGAGATCGCTGGATACAAAATTAAATGTGTGTGCATTTATAATTGCGACAGATATGGACCATTAACCTTCATAGATGTTAAATAATTTTTCACTTTTCTTAGCAATGTAGGAAAGGATCTCTTCCCCCAAATTCTCTCCAATACAACAGGTTGTCAAAGTGGAAAATTTTGGAGTGAGAAATGGTATGATAGGTTATTTTTGGCATATTTTTGTCTACTTTAGAGTCTTCTAGATATATGAGACGGAACTACCATAAAGTACATCACTCAGGAGTTTCCTCCGACAGCCCCACTCAGACACTGATAATTCACAGTGAGTGCCTGGAGGCAACCACGTGAAAATACTCAAACCACCCAAGAGAAAAAGCAGCCCCCAACTCAGGCCAGTCAGTCCACAGAGCCATGAGAGGGAACTGTCAGTTGAAGCACTAATACAGGGGTTATTCTACTATTTTACTACGTAGCAATACATGACCAGCCCTCCCTCCCCACCCACCCACAGCAAGATCAATTTTCTCACATTAGGAATGAATAAAAAGACATCATTAAGAATTCTACAGATATTAAAAAGGAAATGAGAAAGTAGTATTAAAAACTTTGTGGTAATAAATTTTTAAATTCAGACGAAGTGAACAAATTTTTCCCAAAGTATACTGGACTGACCTAACGAGAAATTGAAAAGTCACAGAACTCTGTTCAGTGGTTTGAATCTGTAGTTAAAATCCCTCCTGCAAAAGCAGTTTTTTAGGTTTAGATGGCTTCAAAGAAAAATTCTTCCAAAAATTCAGAGAATAAATAGTACAATTTATTAAACTATTTTAGAAAACACAAAAAGAATAACACAATTAATTTATAGGAGCAAAATACATAGCCTTAACATCAAAACATGCCAAGAATATTAAAATAAAGGAAGATTACAACCAATGTGTCTTGTAAATATAAAGACCAGATACGCTACACAAGTATTAGCAAGTAGAATTCGGCAATACATAAGAGGCTTCGCCATAATCCAGTGGAGAAAGGAAAATCTGTCCAACGAACTATATGGAAGCAATGGGATGTTGAGGAGGGGAAAAAAGGATTTTGATCCATACTCCACACACATGAAAGTTCATTTGAAACAGACCTTAGACCCAACTGTAAAAGCTACATAAGAGAATCAAGTGTCTGGGGAAAACACTAGAGAAAATCATCATAACTGGGGACTAAAATAAGATTCAGTAAACAGTATATAAAAATCCCCAGGGCAGTGCCTGTGGCTCAGTGGGTAGGGTTCTGGCCCCACATACTGAGGGTGGTGGGTTCAAACCCAGCCCCAGACAAATTACAACCAAAAAATAGCCAGGCAATGTGGTGGGCACCTGTAGTCCCAGCTACTCAGGAGGCTGAGGCAAGAGAATCGTCTAAGCCCAGGAGTTGGAGGTTGCTGTGAGCTGTGTGATGCCACAGCACTCTACCAAGGGTGATAAAGTGAGACTCTGTCTCTACCAAGAAAAGAAAAAAAAATCCCTAACCATCTACAAAAAGATAAGGAAATAACCTTTATTGTAATTAAGAATGTCTGGTTTTGTATACTAAAAGACTCGTATGTAAATAAAAAAGAACTATAAGTCAATGAAATGTAGATAGAAACTCCAATTCAAAAACTTGAATAGACACTTCCAAAAGAAGATAACAAAATTGTTAATAAGCATATGAAATAGTGTTCGACATCACTAGTCATCCAAGAAATACAAAGTAAAAGCCAATAAAATACCAATGCACCCTCAGCAGAATCGCTGAAATTAAAGATTGTGCTGTTCTCCAACACACAACATGCTGAGCTGGAAAACTGGTTAAGTGCAACTTGATACAACTAGTGAGTCTGGGTCTCTATCATTTTTTTTCCACATCTTGGGAATAAGGATAAGGTCTAACCAAGCTTTGTTCCAAACTGTTTTTCCAAGATACTTGGGAATCGCGTCTCCTTCCAGAGTGAAGGGCAGGCATGCTTCTTATCCAGCATAAGCAACCCAGGTTTCCTAAGCTCAGAGTGTCCCTCTTAGAACAACTCACTGGACATCCAGGCATCATCCGCCTTTTTCATATCCCTCTGTGAAGACTGGGAGCCAGGGAACAAGCACAGAAACTGCTACTAGTCTACCTGTTACCATTAATGTGGTAAAGGACTCTCACTAGTGACTTGTGGATGTAGGTTTGGCAGGATGAACTGTCGGCTGGCCACAAGGGCAACTCTGAATCATCACAGCTCTTAACAACAACTACCTGAGAAAACTTATGCATCAGTGTCTCTAAAGCTAAGCATGACCAGTCAGCACCCCCTGTGGTCATATACCCGACAAAAAAGAGCATTTATATCTACCAAGGACATGCCCTGAAATGCTCATGGCAGCTTCCCTCGTAACATTCCAGATAAGAAAAAATAAATGCCCATTGACAGGGAACGTTCAGTAAACTGTGATCTAGTCATGCAATGAAGTAGCACGCAGCAAAGACAAGAAACAAACAGCTGGTACATACAAGAACCTGAGCAGACCCCACGGACACAGTGTGAGCAGGAGAAACCTTCTAGGGAAATGCATCCTATAATTCCTAAAAAATGTAAAATTCAAAATAAAGCATAACTAATTTGTGATGATAGAGATCTAAATGGCAGTTATTTTGGAGGGGCGCATGATTGGGACAGGCACCAAAAAGCCACCTACCTCCTGGAAAGGGCCTACGTGGTATCTGACACCTAAAATGTATACAAACGTAAAATGTCACAGAACTACGGAGTTTAGGCTTATGTGCTTCTTATAATTCTAGTTACACCTCAGTTTAAGAGAAAAACCTAAAATGGAAAATGAAGGAAGGAAAACACAAAGAATCCCTGATCCCATTTTTCACCTGTCAACACTTTCTCAGTGTGACCTGCTCTTGACAAGGCCGTGAGGACAGACATCCTCTCCCAGGTTCCGAGAGAGAGAGGATTCAGCAGCTGCAGAGGTCCACAGACGAGCTCCGTCATCACTTCAAATGCACATGCACGCATCTTTTAACCCAGGCACCCCATTTCCGGGAACTGACCACAAGTAAAATGCTGTGTGTAGGCAGTCACTCCCTGCAGGATCGTGACTAATAACTAGATAACGCCTGGCAACAGCCCAAATGTCCATCTCTGGGAAACTGGTTGAACACGTTCTGATAACTCCATACAATGAGAGACTTGCTCAGCTGCGGAGGAGGACGAAAAGCTCCCCAGGAATTATGAGACCAACATATAATCACTTACACATTCATATGAATGGTAAATCACAAATATAGTCCAGTAAGAAGGAGGAGAGAGGAAGGAGAGGGAGGGGAGGGGGTAGCGCTAGTGGAGGGACGAGGGAGGGCATTTGGTGGGATCTCACCTAATGGGCACAATGCAAGGGTACATTTCAAAACAACTAAGAGTAAATTATAAATGTCTTACCACAAAAATAGCAATATGTATTAGAGATAAATCCATGTCGCGCCATAGCTCTAACAATTTTCTTTTTAACTTTCCCATTGGAATTGTGATATTTATTTGGCCATTTCACTACTGGTGAATACTGAAATTATTTCTAATTGCTCGCCGGCAACTCCTGATAAACAATCCTAAAAATCAAAAAAATAAAAAGATGTTGAAACCATTCCTGAAGTATGACTAGTGTGTTTTATTTTTTTCTAGAAAAGGAAGTTTTAACCAGGTAATGAAATTCCTCTATTTACTAATGATGTCTGCTTTGGAAGTGTAACTCCTTCACTGGGAGGCACAAATTATATTATGGGTGTGATGTTGTGCTACATGACTGTGAACTTCTGACATGCTAATTTATAATAACTGGCAAAGTAAAAGGCCCCAGGGAAGAGAGAAGACTGGTACCTGAGCAAGGAAAATGTGGAAGGACCATTGATTAAAAGTCAGCTTTCAGGAAATAATCATTCCTAAAACATGGGTTTAAATGTGCATAGGTGGACAAGGCTCTTATCTAGGGTTTATGTATATGCTAGATGTCGGGTGGAGTCACTCAGATTTCAGGGGTGGGGACCAGGTGTCAGGTGCTTGTGTTCTATAGTTCTTGGGTCCCAGGACTAAGAATGGTCACTAGTACAGAGTCAAGGGCATAAATGAGCAGAGCAAGCAGGTGTAGGCAGGCAGAGTGCAAAGTTTATTGAAGATAAAAGCACAGTACATTCCAGAGAAGGAATAGGCCAGTGGAGGAGACCCTGAGGTTGCAAGATTTCTCCTTTTGTCCTGATTCCTAATTTTGTTTTAAGCTTGGTGGGGGGTGATATTCATATTCATGGTCTTTCTTGCACAAGGGAGAATAATTCCTAGAATTGGGAACCCTCCTCTTTTCTCTCCTTGTAAGGCAATTTCTAGCGGTTGCCATGGTATTTGTAAACTGTCGTGGTGCCTGTGGGTGTGATTTTCACTATGTTAATGAGGGTGGGCCACTTAGGGATACTGTGACCACATTGAGGCCCTTATCATATTTCTACTTTGTGGTTTCTCTGCCTCTTTTTCATAGTCAGTCCTTAGTGACTCTGTATTGCAGACCAAACATCTGCTCAATCCTTTGGGATCCCCTTAACATGTCATCTGTTCTTTCTTAGAAGTGCCCTTCTGGTCAGTTTGTCCCTCCTGGTAGACAAGACATCTGCTAGCATCATCTGTTTCTCAGTGGACACCCCTAGACAGAGCGCCTGTTCCCCTTCTTCCTTGTTCCTACCTAACAAAGTCCTGATTGTTGGAACAGCAGCAAGGCCAAGGACTAGGTGACTTGGGAGAGTTTGGACTTAACCAGACTTGACTGTGAAGTGGGCACACGGGGATGAGTTGTGCCAACTGCTGGCTGGTGTCCCAGACAGTGCGCACCTTGCTTGCTGCCCTTCCTACCCAGAGGCGGGCAGAGAGGACCCTCCACGCTGGCCTTGGGATTGCTCTGAGGGTAGAATATGGAGGAAAAGGCATTTTGGAATATCTAGCCCTGACCTTGAGTGACTTCTACTTCCTTCCTCTTGAAATCCTCACTCTTGGAAAACTGTCCCCATATTTGAGAAGCCCGGACGTGGAAGTCTTCTAGGTGAGCTCCCAGGGGATAGCCATATCAGTGAGCCCCTGTGGACACTCCAGCCCAGTGTACCCAGGTGACTGTCACAGGGAACACCCAGGTGAACTCCACAGAATCATAGAAGGTTCTGCTGTATTTCTTTTACCCCATAGAGGGCTTTTTCCATGCCCTGAAGGGCCTGTAAATAGAGCCCGGCTGAGTGTTTAAGTGACTCACTCTGGGAGTTATGTCACCAGGTGGATATTGTGCCACCTGCTGCCATGATTGTGTGTGTCCTTTTCCTCCTCCCCTGTAGGAACATAGGGTTTTGCATTTTCACTGGATGACTAGGGTGTGCCGTGCTGCTGAAAGCCCAAGCTTGAAAGCACAGCACCAGGGAGGCTGTGGGGAGTAAGGTCTTGAGGTTGGAACTCGGTCCTTTGAAGAGGGATGTCGCCTCAGGTTCTCAGAGGTGCTGCGTGACAGTGTGTCAGTGCTGATTTAGATCTGAAAAGGTATCATGAGATTCTGTCACAGAGTTCAAAAGGAACCTTGATCATTATCTAAGCAAAAATATTGTGTTTTCGTGGTCTAACCCTTATGGCAAAAAAAGAAAAATGCAAGCTTTGTTCAAAGTACAAAATTTGCATGTTTGACTTTGTGTTAGCTTAAATGTTATATGTTCATGTTATGTTTTCCCTTTTGAGATCCCGTTTCAACTTTTGTTAAAGCCAGTTTATTTATGCTCTTGCAGGCAGTAGCCAGAGGGTAGGCCCTTAAAAAATTTAGAGTGGGTTTTACCTGGTATAATTTGAGGAGACAAGAAATCCCTCCTCCAGAAAGCCACCACCTATTTCTTGTTCCCTGAAATTCTGTCATAAATTAGAGTTTTCATTGCAGTTCTTTGAAGTGTTTATCTCTGCCAGAACAGAAGATTTAGGACAATAAGATACTTTCTTTATTTAAATATTACTTTCAAACATTTAGCTTCCCTCTTTAAAATACATGCTCACAAGTAAATCTGTAAAGACACCAAGCACCTGAAAGGAGAAAAAAAAGTTTACCAACAATTTGAGAAATGTTTTAAGTTCCTGAATCAAAACTCTTAAAACCTCATAGAACTGGGAAGGGAGGTTATTTTCATTTACCTGCTGATCCAGAGGAAACAGTGGCACTCTCAGTGTTCAGAAAAACAAAACACCGAACATTTGTTTACACGGACAACTACTGTCGTTCTATGAAGGAGGATGTTCTGTCCTATTTTGACCATTAGTCTCAAATCATCTGTGAATTATGTAAATTTAAATTACGTGGCTTTGAAAGAGAATGATGTAAAAATGTTTTCATAATCTCACTCTTTGTGCATAGTTTTGTTAACAGAAAGTTTTCTGTTCAATTAAGGTGCATGATTTTATATGTCAATATGTGATTTGTCTTTCAACCATTTCAGTTTCCTCCTTAATTTGTTTCTCATTAAACTTATTTAAAAGCCACATGAAATTATCTTATTTACCCATGGGCTTGTGACATTTTTTTTAGAAAGGTTGTGATAAAGCCACCAAACTGTATGGTACATGTAAGGAAAAGAAAGACATTTTTAGAAACCTTTGATTTGAAAATAGTTTCACATTTATAGAATGTTGCTAGAATAAGATGTAGGACACCTACGTTCCCTTTACCTGGATTAATCTACTTTTAACATTTTGTTCCATTTTCTTTCTCGTTTATTTTTCTCTGTATTTTCTTGCCCTGTGTGCGTGTGTAATCTTTTTATATCCTGTACCATTTGAGAGTAAACTGCACTCATCATGATTTTAAAAACTTCATCATATATTTCTGAAGAATATGGATATATTCTCCCTCTGTTTTTTTTTTGACATAGATCTCACTCTGTTACCATGGGGACAGTGTTATAGTGTCATAATAGCTCACAGCAGCCTCAAACTCCTGAGCCCAAGCAATCCTCCTGCCTTGGCCTCTTAAGTAGCTGGGACTACAGGCACCTGCCACTATGCCTGGCTAATTTTTTTCCTCTGGTTAGTAGAGACAGGGTCTTGCCCTTATTCAGGCTAGTCTCAAACTCCTGAACTCAAGAGATCCTTCCATACCTCAGCCTCCCAGAATGTAAGGATTGCAGGTATGAGCTGCCGATCCCAGTCTGGATAGTCTGTTAAATACAACATCGTTATCAACTTGGGTACATTAAATGTTGTTCCATAATTTTATCAAAGTACCATCACATTTCAGTTGGGTCAATTGACACAGTAATGTCCTTTCTGGTCCCCTTTCCTCCTTGAACCAACTTGGGAACAGGCTGTCCTGTCCCTTTCATTCCCCCAGAACATTTCTACAGCCTATTTTTGCCTTTTATGATGTTGACATTTTGAAATCCCTTTTAAAAAAAGAGAATGTCCCTCACTTTGGGCCTGTCTGGCAGCTCCTCCTGGCTGGGTCTGGGTTGTGATTTCCCAGCCAACAGAGTCATGTCTTTCTCCAGGGGCAGGTGATGTTTAACTGTTCCTTGGCATGGATGTTAATTTCCACCTGGTCAAAGTGTCCTCCAATTTCAATTTGCCCCATGTATTTTTTTCCTTTGATCACTAATAAGCTGTCTGTGGAAGATCATGAAAATATTCATCTCTCCCCTAGATCCGGCATCTCTCGGTGACTCAGGGCCTGAGCCACCGTTCACTGTAAAGGCTGTGGAGAGAGGACCATGTGTTTTCACATCTGCTTGCTGACACTCAGCATTCTGTAAGCAAGATCTCTCTTCCCCCCGGCCCCCACTGACTCACTTGCCTATTGATTATTGGTTTGGGCTCATTAATACCATATTTTCAGTGGTGTGTAGTTTATCATTGTCCTTAATAATCTTGGTGTTCAAATTATCCCAGGTTGGGCCCCTGGGGATACCATTCACCTGCCTCCTGTTTCTGTGTGATGTCCTCATCTTCTTTTTTTGAGCATTTGTGTTGCTTTCTGGCATAACAAAGTATTCCAGTTTCATCTCACATCTATTCTATCCTAAGGCTGATACCAGGCATTTCTTGAAGTAGGCCTGTTTCTTTTAGTGGAGAACAGTATTACAAAGACCTAGGCAACTGGGCTAGGAGGGTTATTTCTGGTTGGTTAAACTGGATTTAGAATACCTCTCACTCCAAGTTGTATTCAAGAGCAGCAGCCAAAATGATATCCATCTACTTTTACAAAACACTAATGGCTAATTTTCTGCCTTATGCGAAGATTATCTGTAAATTCAGGAGACTGTATCTAAATGATGTAGATCTTTGTAGAAAGCCTCCAGATCCCCAAATCTACTCTTGAGAATAAGATCCCCCCCCCACTTTATGATATATTATTATTACCATTTCTGGTGGAAAAATGTAATGTAATTAAGGATTAATAACAAATTTGGCATATCATTTTAAGAACACAAACTATATTATGGGAATAGGTAAGATAATGATTGAATTCTGAATTGATATTTTATTTTCTTTACTTGAGACAGAGTCTCACTCTGTCCCCCTGGGTAGAGTGCTATGGTATCATAGCTCTCAGCAACTTCAGACTCCTGGGCTTAGGAAATCCTCCTGCTTCAGCCTCCTGAGTCCCTCCTGGGACTACAGGTACCTGCCACCATGCCTGGCTGGTTTTTCTATTTTTAGTAGAGACAG
This sequence comes from Galagoides demidoff, assembly GCA_963574575.1. Classification (NCBI taxonomy): domain Eukaryota; kingdom Metazoa; phylum Chordata; class Mammalia; order Primates; family Galagidae; genus Galagoides; species Galagoides demidoff. The sequence goes on along the minus strand of CAUYQV010126654.1, from coordinate 4,829 downwards.
GGTCTTACTCTTGCTCCAGTTGGTTTTGAACTCCTGAGCACAAGGAGTCTACCTGCCTTGGCCTCCCAGAGTGCTGGAATTACAGGTATGAACTACCAGGCTTGGCCTGAATTGATACTTTACAAATACTAAGGACTTTGACCATCAAATCCTGTTAAGCATCATTTACTCATGTTTATGCTATTTAGAAAATTCGGAGATTCAGAGCATTTGAAAGAGAAGAAAACTATAAAGTCCTGACACTAATGGAAACATAACAGTTCAAAAGCAGAATGTGAAAATTTTAGAATCATAAGAAATCAGAACTGGAGTTGAATCAGGATTGAATGTATCACTGCAGAATGGTTCATGGAATCAGTGATACTGGGTGGAATACATAACATAATCTTCCATTCCTGAGAAGCCATTATACAAAGTGGCCAAGAGGGGCTGTGTGTGTGCATGTCTGCATGTGTGTGTGTGGGAGGTTGTGATGGGGAAAGGGAATTTCCAGGGTCCCTTGTGTTTGTGTGTGGGGATGAAGTGGCCTGCCACCCTCCCTTCTGGTATCATTGGCTTTCTGCCTATAATGTGGAGAATATAGGAATCTCTCACCATGCTGGAATTGTTCTAGAAGTGATGTTCTGCTTATGATATCCAAAATAGGATCTCTGAGCCTATCATAAGCCAAAAAGCCAGTTTGGAGAGGTAGAAATGAGTTTCCTAAATTTTTTTAGATTCTATGAACGCATCCGTGATCTGACTTGATTGCAGAGTTGTACTAAAAGCTATGAGGTAGAAAGAACCAGTGTGTAGTCTTGGAGAGTCCTATTACTTGCTGTGGAGGAAGCCAGGGCATCTCTGTGCATAGAGGGGGGAGATGGACAGGTGGCACCAGCAGTGTGATCCCCCATCTGGGCTGAAATCTCATTGAGGTGTGGCTCACTAGGTTGAGGGGAAACCAAAGGCAGAGGGCCTGTTCTCCTCCCAAGCTCATCTTTGGGAGGAAGACCCTTCAGTAGCATGGGGCTGCTCTCCTAGGGTAAAATGGTCTGGTGGGGCAGAGGGATCCTGGGTTAGTGCACTGAGTCCTCAGATGCCATATGGGAGAATTAGATGGTCATTAGCTCTGCTGACCACTGGGCCCTGCTTTCAGCGGCCACCTTGGTTACATGATCCTACTGCTAAGACCTTAGACAGTCCTCCAAGAGATGCATGCTGGCTATGGGACAGACTTGGGGGTGATGCGGGGTGGGGAAAAAGTGTCAACAGCCCCACTTCACCAGGCAGTGACCAAGAAAAGAAAATGAATCATAAGCTGCCAGGCAGGCTCAGTGGGGACCACAGCAAGGTGCCAGGGAACATGGCAAGGTGGTGGCTCTATATCAGAGATTAGCAGGGCTCAAAGAATCCAAATCCCGTTCCTTATAGCATGTACACCCCTCATGGGCCACTCCATGGATACCTGAGAGAATGAACATTTACCCCAAGACAGAGCTATTTGCTACAAGCCTATTGGAACCACAGGAGGGTAAAACGTCATTAGGTGGGCAGGTGAATGTGTCCTGTGCCAGCTCCCTTCAGTAACCCAACACCATGGAGACTGGAGAGAAAGATTTAATTAATCATAGAAATTGAGAATGCTACATTTTCTTTGCTTGAGTCAAACCCTGTATGACTTTTGGTTCCATTATACACTTGGGCAGAGGGGTGGCAGAGATCATTCCAGAATCCTGGCAGGTAGCCTTTATCCCTTTCCCACTCTGGTGGCTGCCCCTGCTAATTTTGCAAGCCTGAAAATTAGACCATTGTGCCTATTGCCCATTCTGTGTTGGGAGGCCCCCATGGAGAAACCTATGTGTGTATTTTAAGTTTTTCTACATAAGTTGTCCAAAGGATTCAGTTATGTGTGAAATAGACTTGGTCCCAAACCATTTAAACTTGTGAGAATTAACTGCAATTGGTTCTGGGATATAAAACACATTTCCCCAAGAGTAGATGATTTTGAAAGGGTATTTTTTTATTCTGGGCCAGATAGACGGGAATCATCAAATAGGTATATGGTGTGGTATCTTTATTTTTGATGATAGAATCCAGATGTAGGCCTGGCTGGTGGTTCCAGGTTTCTGGTCAATATCACTGTGTTAATAATAATTACTAACATTTGGAAAGAGCTTCAAAGTCCTCAGAATACCTTCATGTGTTTTTTTTTTTTTTTTGAGGCAGAGTCTCACTTGGTCACCCTTGGTATGGTGTCACAACATCTTATCTCATAGCAATCTCAAACTCTTGGGTTCAAGTGATTCTCTTTTCGCAGCCTCTCAGGTAGCTGGGACTACAGGCACCCACCACACCACCTGGCTATTTTTTAGAGATGGGGTCTTGCTCTTGCTCAGCTTGGTTTCAAACTCAGGCAATCCACCCTCCTCAGTCTCCTAAGTGCTGGGATTACTGGTGTGAGCCACCATGCCTGGCCTTCATGTGGGTTTATCACATTAGGTGGCAGGGCTGCTAGTCAGTGGTTTGTGTCTTACTGTGCACCCAAACATCTTGCCAATGAGGTTTTCTCTCTTTCTAAGAATTTCTGCATTAGGTTACACAAAGCCATCTTACAATAAGACAGAAAATGAATACGTAGAGAGACTTTTGTCCTTTCCTGTTCTGAAAGATCCAACTTCCCCATTTTTGCTTTTAATAGATAAATTTCAGCTAGTATTAAGAAGTAGTTTTTCCTCTAACTTGGCTAATTTTATTCTTTTCTATGATATGAAAATGAAGGCAAGTATTATTGTGCTGATTGTAGATACATATGCATTTGTGTATTTATTTATTTATTTACTTTGAGACAGAGTCTCACTCTGTGCCCTGGTGGTGTTACAGCAACCTCAAACTCCTGGGCTCAATTGAATCCTCCTGCCTCAGCCTCCCAAGTAGTTGGGACTGCAAGCTCCTACCACCACAATCAGCTTAGTTTTTTCTATTTTTAGTAGAGACGGGGTCTCACTCTGGCTCAGGCTGGTCTTAAACTCCCGAGTTCAAGCAATCTACCTGCCTGAGCCTCTCAGAGTGCTGGGATTACAGGATTAAGCCTCCACATCCAGGCCTGATTTAAGATATTATAGATATACACAAACACAGAAAAAGTTAAATGACATATCTAGGTCACTCTTCAGTAACTAGCAGTTAAGACTCTGGGTCCAGTCCACTTTTTCAAATCCCTGGTAAGGGTTTCTTTGCAAGCTTACCATTCATAGGCATTTCTGGAAGAGCTGAATCCTAGGTGCTGACCTCTATTTCTGGAGTCAGAAGGAGTCGCATTAATCAACTCTATTTTTAGAGGTACATTAGCATGTGGTTTTGCAGACTCACATTTTCATTCCTATAAAAACCAGCAAGCGCGGTCATAAAAGTACTGTCAAGAGTCACCACCTCTTCCTGAGACTCAGGTCTAAGCTGCAGGGATACCGTGCAGCCCGCTCAGAGCTGCTGCCTCTGAAGCTCTGCTCTGTAATCTGGTAAGTATTTTAAAAAATACAGATAAATGGCTGCCACATGGTGGAAAATTAGCAAACAGGGGCTGCAATGTCTATGTGGTATTAAATTCACATATGGAAAAAATTAAATATTATCCTTAATGCCCTCCATGTGTTCATCTGTATTAAACGAAATGCTTATAAAGAGTGACATTATTTAAGTTTTATGAGGTTTGTCAGATCCAGTAAAACAGTTCTTTCGAAAAACTTCGTACAGGTGCCTTCTGGGTGCACAGCAGTCTGGATGCCCCAGAACACGTGTGTAATTTGTTGCTGGACACACCACTATGTGGTCATGGCTGCAATTCCAACCAGGACAACTTAATACATCACAGAGCACAGCAACTGGCCTGGGGAGGTCAGTCCTTAGTAATCTTCTTCTCTCTAGAAAGATTCTTAATATGCAGATGAACCAGGTACCGTCAATTGTTTTGACAAAATTTGAGTCTTTAAAATAAATGGCTCCAGGTATCTTGTATCTCCCAAATTTAAACGGTAGAGACAGGTGACCTTGGCAAGTCTGCATCTGTGTATGAGTCAAGGCAGCTGAATAAATACCGTAATCATATTGATACCGAGGACAATAACAAGAATTTTCAGGAAATTTATTATCCTAACTTGGTTTGCTTTGACGTGAGAAGGCATTTCCTGAGCTAAGAGTCTGGTTGCTTGATTTGCTAGGGACTGCCTGGTTCGCATATTGCAGTGATTTTGCAGCCAATATGCCATAAAAAATTTTAAAGATCATTAATTAAGTTATTTTCAAAAGAAGTTCAAAGCACAGTAAGTGTATTCTTTTTATCATTCTTTTTTTGATCAACATAATTGAGGTGTGCCGTGGAAGTTTAGCTATAGGTTCAAGTGTGCCATGAGATTAAAATGTTGAAAAATGCTGGTATATTTGGATGCTTTGGAACCAAGGGATTGGCCGGAACTTCGAACACCATCCCTCTCTCAGTTTCAGCAAGTTTGATTTGTAGCCCTTTGGTGTCAGAACCCTGTGAAAGATTTGTTAGACACAGAGATGTGGTCCCTGCTGTAGAACTACTGTATCTGCATGTTTATGAAACTCAGCTGGTGACTCTTATTCATCCTGAAGTTGACATTCCCTGATGGTCCAAAGCACTTTGGTTGGAGGAGTGATTTTTTTTTTTTTTTTTTGAGACAGAGCCGCGAGCTATTCCCCTGGGTAGAGTGCCATGGCATCACAGCTCATAGCAACCTCCAACTCCTGGGCTCAAGCGAGTCTCCTGCCTCCGCCTCCCAAGTAGCTGGGACCACAGGCGCCCGCCACAACGCCCGGCCATTTTTTGGTTG
>CAUYQV010126648.1:0-23586 GCA_963574575.1 Galagoides demidoff | reverse complement strand
TCTTAATACTGGAAGAGTTTATAAACATATTTATACACATACTCTCTCTGGGGAAACCTTTATCAAACATAATTTGCAAAAATGTTTTTCCAGACTGTAGCCTGTCATTTCATTTTCTTAATGGCATCTTTTTTTTTTTTTTGGAGACAGAGCCTCAAGCTGTGGCCATGGTAGAGTGCCATTGCATCATAGCTCACAGCAATCTCCAACTCCTGGGCTTAAGTGTTTCTCTTGCCTGAGCCTCCCAATTGGCTGAGACTACAGGCGCCCACCACAACATCTGGCTATTTTTTGGTTGTAGTTGTCATTGTTGTTTGGCAGGTCTGGGCTGGATTCGAACTTGCTAGCTCTGGTGTATATGGCTGGTGCCTTAGCCACTTAAGCTACAGGCACGGAACCAGGTAGGTGAGGTTTTAATTTGTGTGTGTGTGTGTGTGTGTTTGAGACAGAGTCTCACTTTGTCACGCTGGGTAGAGTGCTGTGGTGTTATAGCTCACAGCAACCTCTAGCTCTTATGCTTAGGTGATTATCTTATCTCAGCCTCCTGAGTAGCTGGGACTACAGGCACCTGCTACAGTGCCCAGCTATTTTTTTGTTGCAGTTTGGCCGAAGCCAGGTTCGAACCCACCATCCTCGGTACATGGGGCCGGTGCCCTACTCAGTGAGCCACAGGCGCTCCCCAATTTGTGTTTTGTTAGTATGAATAAAATCAAACATCCTTTCATTGTTTAAGAAATATATGCACACACATATATACACAAATACATGTACACATATGTACACACATGTATAGACACAAGTATGTATGCACACACACATATTTCTTGTGAACTATCTGGTTACATCTCCTGTTCACTCTCTATTGCACCAGATTCTGAAGTCTTCATGCAATTGGGATAGTCTCTGTATGACAGTGCAAACATTTCCCCCCAGTGTGCTTAGATGATTGTTCTGCCATGTAAAGTTTTTGTTTTCTAATTTATGAAGTTTAATCTATTGATCTGTTCTCTAATGGTTCTTTGATGGTTAATTCTTGTTTTTTTTTTTTTTTTGTGACAGAGTCTCAAGCTGTCACCCTGGGTAGATTGCCATAGTGTCACAGCTCACAGCAACATCAAACTCTTAGGCTTAAGCTATTCTCTTGCCTCAGCCTCCCAAGTGGCTGGGACTACAGGTGCCCGCTACAACGCCCGGCTATTTTTTTTTTTTTTGGAGACAGAGCCTCAAGCTGTCATCCTGGGTAGAGTGATGTGACATCACAGCTCACAGCAACCTCCAACTTCTGGGCTCAAGTGATTCTGCTGCCTTTGTCTCCCAGGAAGCTGGGACTATAGGCACCCACCACAAAGCCCAGCCATTTTTTGGTTGCAGCTGCCATTGTTATTTGGTGGGCCTGGGTGGATTCAAACCAGTTGGCTTAGGTGTGTGTGGCTGGCACCTTAGCCACTTGAGACACAGGCACGGAGCCACTGGCTATTTTTTTGTTGCAGTTTGGCTGGGGCCGAGTTCGAACCCACCACCCTCAGTATATGGGACCAGCACCTACTCACTGAGCCAGAGGTGCTGCCCTGATGGTTAATTCTTAAATAGCGAGAAAGCTTTTACCTACTTCCTTGCTGTAGTAAGGGGAACATTTACTTGTGCTTCTCTGCTGGATTTAGGACTCATGAGTGCACGGCACGGTTGAGTCCAACTTATTCAGAATGGCTGTCATTGTCCCTATATCCATCTATTAGAATCTCTCTTTCTCCTGCTGGTTTGGGTCACGGGGACTGGCTGGTCCTGATTTTCATGTGCTAACACTACCCTGCTTTCATCACAGTAAGTGTCCATCTCATGTGCTGCTTTTCTTTTCTTTTTTTGAGACATAGTCTCACTTTGTTGCCCTTGGTAGAATGCTGTGGTGTCATAACTCACAGTAACCTCAAACTCTTAGGCTCGAGCAATCCTCTTGCCTCAGCTTCCCAAGTAGCTGGGCTTACAGGTGCTCCCCCATCACAATGCCCTGCTATTTTTAGAGACGGGGGGTCTCACTCTGGCTGGTCTCGAACTTGTGAGCTCAGGCAATCCAACCACCTCGGCCTCCCAGAGTGCTGGGATTACAGGAGTGAGCCACTGTGCCCAGCTTAGGGCTGTTCTTTTTTTCTTTTTTCTTTCTTTCTTTTTTTTTTTTTTAGAATAAATCCTTTATTTATTTATTGAGACAGAGCCTCAAGCTATCCCCCTGGGTAGAGTGCTGTGGCATCACAGCTCACAGCAACCTCCGACTCCTGGGCTCAAGTGAGTCTCCTGCCTCAGTCTCCCAAGTAGCTGGGTCCACAGGTGCCCGTCACAATGCCCGGATATTTTTTTTGGTTGCAGCTGTCATTGTTGTTTTGGTGGGCCTGGGCTGGATTCGAACCCTCCACCTTATGTGTATGTGGCTGGCGCCTTAGCCACTTGAGCCACAGGTGCCGAACCAGGGCTGTTCTTTTTTCCACTTTCTTTGCAAGTTTTCTTGGATGTTGCTTGCTTATGCTTTCCCATTGAATGTTATAGTTCCAGAAATATGGGTTTTTACTGGGGTGATGTTAAAACTATAAAGTAGGAAGAACTGACAAGTCTGTGAAGTTGAGGCCTCATAATAATGGTTAACAGAAAAAATCCCTGAACACTGCAAAATAATTTGAAGAGGTTAATTCTGAGCCAAATATCACATGTGACCCCCAAGATCCACACCCAAGAAGTCCTGAGCAAGTGGCCCCACCAGAGTGTGTTATAGTGTGGTTTTTATACATTTTAGGGAAACAGTAATTATAGGTAAAATCATAAATCAATAAAAGGAAGGTGTACAGTGGTTTGGTCCCAAAAGGTAGGGCATCTCAAAGTGGGGGCTTACAGGTTATAGGTTGGTTCAGAGACTTTTTGATTTGTAATTGGTTAAGGAAATAAAGCTTCATCTGAAGGCTGGCAATGTTTTGTTTTTTTTTTGAGACAGAGCCTCAAGCTGTCCCCCTGGGTAGAGTGCTGTGGCATCACAGCTCACAGCAACCTCCAACTCCTGGGCTCAAGCAAGTCTCCTGCCTCATCCTCCCAAGTAGCTGGGACCACAGGTGCCTGCCATGACGCCCAGCTATTTTTTTGGTTGCAGCCGTCATTGTTGTTTGGTGGGCCTGGGCTGGATTCAAATCTGCCACCTTATGTGTATGTGGCTGGAACCTTAGCCACCTGAGCCACAAGTTAGAAGGAAGTCTGCTAATCACAAGCCACAATGGTCAGTGGTCTGCTTAACACACCAGTGTTCTGCAGGTGATTCAACTTTTGCCTTGCATGGCTGAGGGTCCATTAATAATTTAGTACCTTATTGTCTGAGGTTCCCAGCCCCTCTCCCCTTCATTGCCAGGAATTCAGTGTTGAGGATTATCTGGGATTCCCTTGGCTAAGAAAGGGTCTGTCCAGTTGGTAAGGGTTTAGAGTTTTACTTTAGATCATACAGCCAAGTGCCCCAAGCCCCACTTCTACGGGTTGCCCGTTTATCATTCAGTTTATGCCCCAAGTGTTTTATCTCTTGCTGTTCTTGGTGGAACATTTTCCTGCCACTTCATGTTCTCACTGGTTATTATCTGAGTACATGAAAGGCATTTATCTCTGGATGTTAGTTTTATATCTGCTGCACTACCAGATTTTCTTGTTGCCTGTAGGGGTTCTTCTGTGAGACCTGTTGTGTTTTCCAGGAGGGCAAACCCACACCACCTGTCCTGGCTAAGGGTGGTTTTCCTTTGTGCCTGATCTCACCTGGCATCTCCAGAACTTTGAGCCCTTCTTGCCTTGTCCCTGATGTAGACTTGGTGCCTCTACCTCTCATCTCATTCAGGATGAGACCACAGGGTGGCAGAAGTAGGATGGGCTCCAGAGTCTGGGGCAGGGGATGGACTGGGTGGTGGCTGGGGAGGGGTGTCTGGCATGGCTGTCAGCAGCTGAGGACCTCACACAGTGACAGGGTGTCAGCAGGTGTGCCCCTGCCTGATATAGCCCACCCACCACCCTGGTGTGAAGGCCCCATACCAGGCCACAGCCCTATCTGGGGGGGACTCCCCATGATGGGGACATGGGGGTTGGAGAAGCCCGGACATGGACACAGCTACTCAGGTGTTGCCCCAGATCAGGCCAAGGTGGCCTGGGGGCAGAGGGCCATGAGACCATGGAAATGACAAGATGGTGCCAACACCCTCTAAAGTTGAAGGGATCTCACACCTGGGGCGGGGGGGGCACTATACGTGTATGTGGGCCAGGGAAGGGGGGGGCAGGAGGGCCTGGGACTTCCAGGGTAGTGAGTAGCAGTGACTGGCCCGGCAAGTCTCTAGGAGGTGACGTCCTCTCTGTCCCTCCTCACTTCCCCCACAACAGAACTCCTCAGGCAGGACAGAATGCAGAGCTTTCCTCACATTTAATCTATAACAGAACCCAAGGGGAAGGCTCCTGAGTGCCCCCACACAGCTGGCCACTGGGCAACCTGGACACTGGTCATCCTGCCACCAGTCAAGGGGTGAGCAGAACTTGCTATCCAGGGGCCACCTGTACCACCTCACTCCCTCCTGGAAGGAGCCCAGCCAAGACCCCTAAATGGCACTGTGAGTGCTCAGCAAAGAGAGCCTGACCGCCCCCAGCCTGGACATGGGGGGGCCTCTGGGTGCCTGTACCTCTAGCCCTCACCCCTGTGGCCTTAGCCTGCAGGGGCCAGAGCCAGCCTCCCCCCTCCCCCCATGGTGCTGTCTTGAGCAGCAGGAGGTAAGGGAGGCTCAGGTGTAGGGCACCCAGGAGCCATACAGCCAGGAGCTCTTCTGGACTCCCCAACACCCCTGCATGGGCCCTGGAGAACCCTTCACCCATGCATTTCCTGCCCCTTGAGGTGGCTTCAGGCCCAGTGTTTCCCTGGACCTTCCTCGCTCTGAGGAGCCTCATTGGGATGTTCCAAACCAATCTCCAGGTCTTAGGGGATGGTGGGGGCCAGGGCACTGCGAACCCACCCTGCACACCAGCTCTGGTTCCAGAGACCCAGGCTTTAGCTCTGTCCCAATAAAGCCTGAAGTGGTGGCTGCCTCAGGCCTTCACTTCAAGGGACAGTGACTCTGCTGTCCAGGCTCACAGTGGCATTAATGCAGAGTCCTGTGGTGATGGTGGCTCAGGTCTGGGTTGTCTCCCGGTAGCTCAAGCCCTGGGCACTCTGAGCCCTCACACCCTGCTCCAGGGAAGGTGCCTACCCTGGGCTCCTAGCAGAGGGTCTGAAGGATACTGGCAGCCGAGGAAGCTGGTCAGAGGGGCCAAGAGCAGTGTCCATCCTCGGGCCTCAGAGGCCAGGGATCCTGAAGGCTGTCAGCTGAGCCCCTGTGGCCTGGGGACGAGATGCCTAGCCCATTGGGGAAGACGATGGTGGCATATTCTGTCTGCTCAGAGACCAAGGGAGCAGGGGGCTCTGGGGTCTTCTCTCTACTTGGGAAGTCCAGCTCCCCGTAGTCCACGGTGAATGCAGGCGTAGCTGAGGGGTCCTCCTTCTTCAGAGTGAGAGGAAGGGAGGAGTCAGTCCCCTGGGCCCACTGGGGAAGGAGCCTGTGTCATCTGCCAGACTGAGCTACCACCTTGGACACTGGCCTCTGAGCCCGAGACCTCTCTCTTAGAGCAGGTGTGCCCAGGCACTGGGCCTCAGGCCAGGGCTGTCCCCTCACTGCCCTTCTTCCTCCTTGCCTCAGTTTTCCCCTCTGAAATGCCCCTGGCGTGCTTAACTTTTCTGGCTCCCCTTTTGCCAGCATAGGAAAGCAACAACTGAACCTGTACATGGCCTTACAGGAGTGCCCATACCACTGGCCACATGCCCAGAGGCACAGGCAGGCCAGGTACCAGGACACAGCTTTGAAGATTTAGGTCATGCTGCCTGGGGATCCAGGAGGCAAAGTCCTGGTTGGAAATTTGAGTTTACGCTCTCCAAGTTGCAGCTCTGCAGGTCATGCACCTGGTACCCCCTGAAGGGGTGCGGGGACAAATCTCACAGTATAGGGCCCAAGGCTCACCAGAGTTTGGTCGGCACTTCGGGCTCCTCCTCCGGCCCCTGCAGAGAAGCACATCCAGAGTCGGAATCAGATACTGAGCCATTCCCCCAGGTCAGTGTTCTTAGTGGGTGCCAGCCCAAGAGGGCTTTGTCAGTGGGGGTGCTCTTTGTCTTGAGGGGGGCTCTGTGAGTTCGGGAGGGCACCATACATTCTGGCCTGACTCGCCACCATTCCAGTGATGAGGAGGCCCCAGTTTGGAGCATGAATTGCAGAGCAAGGCATCCACTGCAGGGGCCCACCCAGGTGAGGCCCCAAGAAACACTGCAGGTCTCCACAGTGGACCACATGCCCTACACACATGTGCAGGGGGAAACTGAGGTTGCTGAGGAAATGAGGTCCAAGGGGTCTGGCCACACATCTCCTACCACTTAGGGACAAGGAGACCCAGGCTCCAGGTGGGCTGTGGAAGCAACTGGAGGTGAGCTTCACAGGTCTCATGGAGGTACAGGGTGTGGGCTGGGGAGGTCACGTGGTGGGGGTATCACTCACCACCCACCCTAGCCTTGGGGCTCACCACCCCCATCCCTGTTCACTTTCTCAGGTCCTGAGGCCTGAGGTTTATCTTTCCCTGGGTGGTGTAGAGGCTCTTCCTTTTCTCCTACCCCAGGCCTCAGAGCCCTCCTGAAAGCAATTGGAAAAGGGGACGAGGCTGGAGCCTGACTGCAGGATCCCAGAGATGCTGGGAGACCCCAGCCAAGCTCTTCCCTGGGAAAGGTCCTTGCCGTGAGAGGGCCTGAACCCTTCTCTGAAGGACAGTAGCAGGGCTGGGCAAGGATCTGACAGGCATTACCTTGAGTGGCCATGGGGCGGACGGTGGTCAAAACCCATGCCAGTAGCAGCAGCACTGGGACACCCACCAGGACACTTGTGACAACCACTACCAGGTTTTGGAACTGGCCTCCTGGCCTGGGTGAGGGGCTGGGGTGTGATGTGGGAGATTCCACATCTTTCTCTGGAAGGGTACAAAGGACCAGGGTTAGTCGCAGAGTCCTCAGGGGCACCTCAGTGTGCTCCCCTTCACTTGGGGTTACCTGCCATGCTCTGTCCATGGCTTGAGCAGTTTTGTTGGGCCCCACCTGTGCAGTGACCGGCTATTGCCTTTCTGCACCTCAGAATTGCTTCCCAGCAGGACCTGGTCCTGATAGGCCCTGACCTCTCTTAGTCAGGGGATCAGTTACTATGGTCCCAAGTGATAGACAGAGCCCTGACTAAGAGCCTGGCAGGACCCTCCTTTTATGCCCCTGGGGACTCGTATTCTGGTATAGGAGAGGCACTCACTCTGTCCTGCCTGGCTTACCCCTGCCCCATTCTTTGTGACCCCACCTGTCACCGTGAGCTCTGCAGGGGGGCTCTCTGTGATCTGCGCCGTGGGGGGCAGGGAGATGGCCCCACAGAGGTAGATGCCACTGTCATTGCGCTGTGTGGCCACGATGCTCATGCTGAAGTCGTGCCCATTGGGCAGCTTTGTGACTTGGAAGCGGGGGTCCTGTCTGTGGTCCCTGGGGAAGGCAGCCAGCTTGTAGGTCTGGTTGCTGGGGCTCATGCGGTACCAGTTCAGCACGAAGTCTTCTGACATACTGGCCAAGCTGCAGGTGAAGGTGGCGCTGGCCCCCTCGGACACTGTGAGCCGGGCGGGGGAGAAGCTGAGGGACCTGTCTGGGACATCTGAGAGGTGGAGAGGGAGAAGCAGCCACCATGAGGGAAGGGCTAGGCAACTGGTGAGACCCCTGAACTTCCCCCAGCCAGGGTAGAATCCCAGACAGTGCCTCTGCCAGGCCCCCTCTGCCATCTGGGGCTGGGTGTTCACCTTTGGCTTTATTGAGACCTGAGGGTGAGGGTTTCTCTTCAATGCTCTGGCTATCCCTTACTCCCTGTTTCCCCCAAGAGTCTTCCCTCAAGAGGGCTGTGCAGGGGCCATGCCAAGCATGTTCCAACTCTGCCCATTAGGTCCGTGACCCTTTGGGTGCCCTGTCCTGGTCCTGTGTGCACTGCTTGGGTTCAGGGATCCCATGGAGACTGCAGCCCTGGAGTGGAAGCCCATGACAGACTCAGGGACCAGACTTTGCACCCCATTCAGGACAAGCTCAGAGATGGGACCCTGGGGACTAGAGTCCTCAGGAAGGCCATCACCTCCCAAGTGACAGAAATGGGGCCTCTGCATAGCTCTCCCACCAAGGGCCTGTCTCCTGGATGTACTCATACATACATGCATGCACCCTATCCACACACTTTTGTGCCCTCTCATGTCCACCCTTGCATGCCCATGGGGACCGGCTGGCACACACAGATGAGGTGCCCCCATCTCAGCCGATGTGACTTGCCAGTGGCATTCCCTACCCAGTCAGGGGTCCCAGGAGGGATGCAGAGCCCATAGCTCTCCCCTGGGGGCCTCCACTTTGCTCGCCCTGGATGGGTCTGCCCACGGTCCCTGATTTACATGCGGGGAAACCAAGGCACAGAATTATGATTTGTAGGCTGAAGCTGCTTCAGACCTGACTCTGGGTGTATGCTGCTGTGTGGAGTGAGGGGCAGAGCAGAGCAGAGCCTGGCCTACCCCTGCAGCTCCACCTGCACCCTCTAATTTTGTGGGAAGGTGACCTATTCCTGAGACCTAAGACCTCTCACCCACATGTCCCTGCCACAGAGCCTCCCCAGGCCTCATCTAGCCCTGTGACATCAGTTTTGTGTGTTCTTATTTGGTTCTGTCCCCAGCAACAACATTTGCTGGGTGAGTGGTGATAGGGAGGTGGTGACAGGGCCTTTGCTGCTTCTGGGGCACATGGCCTCTAGGCAGTATGGGGATCCACTCTCTGAGCAGTCCCAGCTCCAAGGAGGAAGGGGCAGCTGGCCCCAGTGTCCCTGTGGCCAGGGTGGCCCAAGTCCCATCAGTGTGCATGTGACCAGACAGACTCCTCATCACAGCCCCACTGAGCACCTCACATAGGCGTGAAGTGACCCCTCTTGCTTAGGAGAAGAAAAGAAGTGTCTGGAAATGGCTGGAGGTGAACAGGGGTTCCTAAGATAGCCCTGCTCAGGGACAGCAGGTGAGGACCCTGAGCTCCCCCATGCCTCGCCAGCCTGGATGCCCCAGTCCTGGGAGCAGGTGGGGCCACTCTCAGTGCTGTTCCTGCAGAGTTCACTGATTGCCACCTGAACAAGAGGGTGGCAGGTCCTGCACCACAGTCCCTATAGAGAGGGCTGTGGGGCCAGGTAGCTGTGCTGGGTGGATAGTAGTCCTCAGAGCTCTGTGTCTCTGCAGGTCTGTGGCACCTGGCAGGACGATGGGGCATTGAGGAAGCCAGAGTGGCCTGGGAGGGGCTAGGCCTGGGCTGTCAGTGACTTGTCAGCAGGGGCCACTGCAATGTGGGGGCTGGAGCCTGCTTTCTCTTCCCCTCCTCAGGGCAACATGAACACCATGAGGCCCCTGAGCTTTCTTCACATTGTGATCATGTGTCTAAGCCAGGCATTGCATGTCCTGCCACTGTGGGTCTAGACCACAGCAGTAGCAATTTCCCTTGACAGTACTAATATGCATCTTCTTCTTTTTTTTTTTTTTTTTTTTTGCAGTTTTTGGCCAGGGCTAGGTTTGAACCCACCACCTCCAGCATATGGGGCCAGTGCTTTACTCCTTTGAGCCACAGGCACCGCCCTATGCATTTTCTTTATATATTTATTCAAGAAAAATATGAACCTCATTAAAGAAAACCATTAAATAAATAGTAGTCCAAATCAGGCTCAGATTTAGCAAAATTGTAGCATGGTGTTGGAACACCAGGTCTGAAGTGCTGACCCTGCCAGTGTGGTCCCCTGGGACCTCCTGTCCTGTTCTGGGACAGTACAACCTGGCCTCTGGGCTGCCTCTGGGAAGACCCAGCTGAACATGTGCTGTCAGACCCTGGGCCCTTCCCTTGCCATTCCCTGCTACCCCATAGGCTCCCACACCTGAATGTGTGATTGAGTTACTCATCTGCCCATTATAGTGTTGTCATCCCTCTTATGAAATCTGAACTGTCAAGGAGGGACCCTGGGTGGCCTGGGCCCTTGTGGCTCCTAGGTCCCTCCTGGTGGCCCTTGAGCCACCCCCAGAGTGGTCCCAGCTACCTCTGTGATGAGGGACATGCTAGACTCTGCATTTCTGGGAACCCAGGGGGCTTTGTGGCAGCTGACACCTCGGGCTGTGGGTACCTGTCTCTCAGGCTGGGGCTGCCACACATCTGTACAGACAGACATAGCCCATATATCCCACTGTGTATGTCCAGACCACACATATTACGATAGGGAAAGACTGAGTGTCATCTTTGTGCTCAGAAAAGGCAGGGCTGAGTTGGAGACTTGAGTGAGCTGAGTGAACCCGGCTTGGCAGTGAGGCTCTAACCCTGGTACTAAACTCTGGGTGCAGTGGGCTAGGAATCTGGCCCATCTCTACACTACTAGTACCCTATGGAGCTTTAAAATTATTGTCTGTGTAATTAAAAATTGAAGGCCGGGCTTGGTGCCTGTAGCTCAAGCAGCTAAGGCGCCAGTCACATACACCAGAGCTGTTGGCTTTGAATCCAGCCTGGCTTTGGCAAACAATGACAACTACAACCAAAAAATAGCTGGGCACTGTGGTGGGCGCCTGTAGTCCCAGCTACTTGGGAGGCTGAGACTCGTAAGAGTCTCACTTAAGCCCAGGAGTTGGAGGTTGCTGTGAGCTGTGATGCCATGGCACTCTACCCAGGGTGACAGCTTGAGGCTCTGCCTCAAGAAAAAAAAAGAAAAAGAAAAAAAATTGAAGACCAGGCTTGATGGGTCACGCCTGTAATCCTAGCACACTGGAAAGCCAAGGCGGGTGGATTGCCTGAGCTCACAGGTTTGAGACCAGCCTGAGCCAGAGTGAGACCCCTGTCTCTAAAAATAGCAGGGTGTTGTGCTGGACGCCTGTAGTCCCAGCTACTTGGGAGGCTGAGGCAAGAGAATTGCTTGAGCCCAAGAGTTTGAGGTTGCTGTGAGCTGACGCCATGGCACTCTACCAAGGGTGACAAAGTAAGACTTGGTCCCCCCCCCAAAAAAAATTAAAATGTCATCCATTCAACATTTGGTAGAGGGACCCACTTTTTACTTGCTATGTGTGTGCTGAGGAGAGGCTCAGGCCCTTCTCTGTTTGGATTCCACCAGCCCTCACCCTGGGCCCCTGGGCTCCTGGCCCATGAGCACCTTGTTTTGGATTCACCCAGACTGGCTGGGCTCCCAGTCTCCCCTACCCCCACCAACTGACTAGATAGGGTGAGGGCTGGCACTTGCTATCAGAAGCTCAAGCACCACCCCCTCCCCTCCCTGTGCTCATTGGGACGGCTCCAGCATCTCCTGCTCCTGGGGAGGCCCTGTGCAGGAATGCTGACTCCAATAGACTGTCTAGCTCTGACCAAGCCCACCCAGGAGTTCCCATCCAAGGTCTACCTTCTTCTTCTTTTTTTTTTTTTGACAGAGTCTCACCATGTTGCCCTTGGTAGAGTGCTGTGGCGTCTCAAACTCTTGGGCTTAGGTGATTCTCTTGCCTCAGCCTCCTAAGTAGCCAATGTCTACCTTCTTGAGGAAGTCCTCCTGGCCTCCTTAGCTGCTAGGGGCTGACCAATAAGGTAAATACAGATGGTGCAGAAAAAAGTATACACATTTTAAGAAAGAAAAAACTATATTAAATTTGTAATATTCAATATATACCAATAACTAAAGATGAATACAAGTCATGTTGAGCACCTCTTATAGTTGCAGAAGTCAAATATGACTTGAGTATTACAAGTTCAATAGTTTTTTCTTTTCTTAAAATGTATATGCATGTTTTTGGTACCCTTGTATTTTGAAATGACCACCACTGATTCCTGGGTAAAGTTATATTTGAAATACTTTTGTGGGATTCCAGTTTCTTTAAGCTTTTTCACTGGGATTTGAGGAGGAGGGTAGGCTGATGAGAGAGGGCTGAGCCCCCCACCCCTACTGCCACCCTCACAGGAGGGAGGGCCTCAGGGCGTGAGCATGGCAGCCCTTGAGGACACCTGGTGGTTGTGGGGCACTGACCTCAGCAGAGGGACCTGCTGTCCCTCTGAGAAGCCCTTACAGACAACACATTCCACAGGCACACCGAGCCCAGATCCTTCTCAGGGTGGCAAAAAAACTGCCTGGCAGCCTGTGGGGCCCGTTGTTCATCACAGAGGGTCCCCTGACTGGTTCCCAGAAGGACCAACACTCTGTCTGTGGTGGTCCACAGCCAAGACGCAAGCCTGCCCCCCCTTGGGCAAATACCAGGCACAGCCCTGGACTCTTCTGGAACATAGGAGCAGGCATAATAAAGAAAGGTGGGGATGGTCTAACCTCATGACACCTGAAAGAAGCAGAAGCCCTGGACCAAATCCTGGTCAGGTTAACTAAGGTGGCAGGAGTCTGTATGACCACGGTTCAGTGTTAGTGCTGCTATGGAAGGGTGTAAGAGCTGGAAACAGGTCTTTATCCCTAGAAGAGCTGGCTGAAAAGAGAGGAGTGAACTACCTTCTCGTGTCTGGAACTAATGTTCAAGTGAGTAACAGAACGGCAGCTGTGTGGGTATAGCTGGGAAGTGCCATAGGCACGTGCTGAGGCCCTGACCTGAGGAGCTCAGAACATGAGCTTGTTAAGGAGTAGAGGAGGTCACCCTGGAATAGGAGGCCTTAATCCAATATGACTGTGTCCTAGAGAGAGGGGAACCTGTACAGGAAGCCACATGTGAAGACAGAGGCAGAGATTGGGGTGTTGCTTCAGCATGCCAATGGCAGTAGACCCCAAGGGCCAGGGAGAGGCAGGAATAGATTCACCCTCAGCACCTCAGAAGGAGCAGGCCCTGCCAACACTTTAATCTTGGATGTCCAGTCTCTAGATTGTGACAGGACACATTTCTGTTGTTTAAGGCGCTCAATATGGGGCACTTTGCTATATGGCAGCTCTAGCCAAGTAACCTGAAAGCAAATGTGCACATATTATCAATTAGGGATGCCAGCTGCAGGATGTTCACTATTATGCCCTTTACCTCTTTTCCATATAATATTTTTCAAAATAGTATATTGGAAAAAATAAAAAAGTTGGGTTTTTAAAAAATTTGTTATGGGCTATGCTGGATGGTTTCCGAAAATGACCCGTTTTAATTCTGAGGATGCCATGGGGCAGGTATTATGATCCCCAGAGCAAAGGTGAGAAAATAGCAAAGAGGCAAAGTAGTTACAAAGCTCACAAATTAGCTTTCACCTGCACCCCTATTTACTCTCTTGCACTAGGGCAGGGTCCAGCAAACCACTGAGTTTGGGATATCTCAAGTAAAAAGCACCCTCAGAGAGGATGATTAGCCATGGGACTTACCAAAATAATCAATATAGTGAACAAATTCAGAGGGCAAAAGCTGTGTCATGGCACAAAACCCCTGCAGCCAGGGTGGCCAAGTCTGGGATAGCACGGAGAGAACATCAGTGATACATGTGTACCTTGATGAGCTACTCTGTGTGGGGTGTTCCAGGTGGGGTAACCAAGGCATGCTGATTCTAAGAATACCCCCAGATAATGAGTAGAAGCGGGAGAGTCTGGCTGCAGAAATCTTGCTCTCATCTTTCCCTACTCTGCGGAACCATCTTGAGGACATGACACACAAGCAGGGCCGCAGGGGTGAGTCATGATTCCCCTTTATGCCTTGGTGCCTCCTCCTTGGCCAACTGAACCCTTTCTGTACTTGAGCTTAGTGTCCCCCCAAAAGGCCACAGGCTCTCAGACCATCATCTCCAGCTCTGCTTTCACCATCAAGTCCTGAGAGAGATCCATGGGCCTTTCTTGGAGGGCCCAGGGCTGAGCTGAGGAGAAAAAGGAGGGCCCCAAGGCAAGGAAGCCCTAGCCACCAGCAATAATGGAGGTGGAAGCCACAGAAGACTGAGGGGCTTTTGGGAGTCAGCACAGCCCCAAGGATGCCCCTCATCTGATCCCTTCATTGGCCATCACCCCAGGCCTAGGGTGGGGAAAATAATGCTCTCCAGGCCTTGGTGTCCCTCCTGCAGGCTGGTCAGCTGCAGAGGGCAGGTGGGAAGTGAAGGACTGAGTGCAGGGGGAGGCCCAGAGGTATGCGGCACCAGAGGAGGTAGACAGTTTGACCAAGGGCACCAGGTAGGCAGTCTATACATGGTGCTCACGGCCAGCACAGCTGCACCCTAGGCCCCACGCTGCCTCCAGACTAGCAGAGGATATCAAAGCAATGCCCAGCACTGTACATACTGCAGTCCTAGCCTGAAGTCCCAGAGCCACATTCCCTGCCAATGAGGACACGTTGAAGGACAGATGAGCAGTCTTTACCGGAACAGTTACACTTTTGATACCTTGGGAAAATGTCATCAATTCATCTGAACTTTGATGTCACAAAGCCAAGCTCAGTCTACAGGACAACATAACTAAGGACAGTGGGCAGAACCTTAGCACAGAGCCACAGGCGCCAAGGTGTGGTACTCTGGCCAGCCTGACCTACTGTCCCGTAGTGAAGGACACTGGTTTGCCTTGCTCCATAGGAAGCTGACAACTAGCTAAGATAGGACAGAGGCTCAGGCTTTCCAGAGTGGAGAGAGGACTCAGGTTTGGATTCAGGGCCCAGGGAGGGCATGTCACCTCTATAAAGCCACAAAGCACTGGGCAAGCCGTCATGCTGGGCTGCCTCAGGGCTGGCCCCACAGAACCCTCCCCACTCGCCAGCCAGTGACTGATGTAGGAGGTTCCTCCAGATCCCCGATTCCAAGTCCCCCTTACCCCACATACCTAGGAGCCATCCTGGCCGCCACCCCAGCTGCAGCACAGCCCACACGACAGGCCAGGGCACCTGTGGGGTCCACATGCCCAGCGCACCAGACCGCGCCTGCCCCCGTAGCTGCCTCCTCCTCCTCCTCCTTGGCTGCTCAGACAGACGTGAAAACGGAAAGGAAACTGTCCCAGGTCAGGGCAGAGGGAAGGCACGCCCCTTGCCCCACCCCCTCTTCCTCCAGCTCCCTGTGGGCGGGAGCCAGAACCGGTGGGGGAGGGCATAGGGATAGAGGAGGGGGAGAGACAAATGGAGAAATGGGAGAGACAGAGACAGAGAGGGGAACAGGAGGTGGGGGAGTAGGTGGCCCAGATGCCCCTGCCCACGAGAGGTGGGGGGTGATCTCTCAAGCGCAAGGCTACCTTCCTTGCGCAGTTTTGATTCTCTGCTTATTTTTTGCCGCTTCCATTTCCCACCTGAGCTGCCCTGCTCAGTGCTGGGAGACTGGCTGGGAGGCCTACTTGATGGAAGGTGCAGGGCCTTCTCACTCACTGCCTCTGGGGGGCTGGTCTCTTTCCCCCCACCCCTACCCTGGGCTCATTGTTAGGGAGCTATAATGAGGGGTGGGCTTCCTTTCTGTCTGCTGGATGCTGGGTCCTGAGCCTCTCTGAGCTCTCTGGGCCTCATCATTCAAGCCCCTATTGTGGGTGAGTGACTGGTCAGGCCTCTGGTCCCCCTAGGGTGCTGGGATACAGATGGCCCTGCCGAATGGCACTGTCTGGGGGCAATCCCCACACCAGGCTGTGGGCAGATCTTTCCATGGCCACATGCCTCCTGATGGCCTCCAGGGGGTGGGGGCTTGACTGTGGGGGGTGGATTTCCTTATATGTCTTGACCAGCCTCCAGCCCACTTAGGTTGGGGTGGGGGGGTGAGGGGGTTGATCCTGGGCTGTGCAGGGCCCAAACCTGGCTGAAGAGCCCTCTCAAATATTTGAGAACGAGTTTGGTTATTTCATCACACTCTGCTCTAAGCATTTTATTACAGTGAATGGAAAACAGGAAAAATGAAACTGCTGATATTAGTGATGAGGTGCGTGGGTCTCATCAGCCCAGAGGCGGAGTTGGAAACCGCCCCACAGCTGTGTGGCAGCCCCAACTCAGAGACACACTGCAAAGGGAAAACATTAAAGAACACCGAAACAGTGGAAAAAGAGCATCAAAGAAGATGTCTGTGAGGCGACCCAGATGAGGAAGCTTGAGTTTATGAGCAAAAGGCCACTCAGCGAGAGTCTCAGCAACTAGGGGCTGTGTGGGTGGTACAGAGGGTGGGAGGTGGGTCCTGCCAGCCAGGTGGGCTCAGCAGGTGCCTGGCGGGGGCACCTGGCAGGGGTCACTGTGCCAGTTAGACAAGGAGGACTGCAGATAGGAATTGTCTCTTTACATACCCACCCTTGTGCCACCCCAGGGGCCTGGAGGGGGGTCGTAGGTCTCTGGGCTGGGGGTGCATGGGGCATCCTCAAGGACCTCCGAGCCTACTCAAGTCAGGCAGTGGCATGCACAATCTCTGTCCTGTTCTGAGGACAGTTTTGCTGCCCCTGGCCCCCCAGAGTGGGAGCCTCTGGGTCCCACAGGAAGGCTCCACCCAGTTACTGGCTGCATTTGACCTTGAGATAGATTCTGGACACAACCTGCCCCCTTAGGACTGAGGTTATCAATGTTTGATGTTTATTTATTTATTTATTTAAAAATTTCAGATTAGGTACAAATGGTTAGGTTATGATGTTTGCATTTGTTAGGTAGGGTCCCTGTTGTAGTTGTGTTCCAGGAGGTGTGCCATGTACCCCTACAATGTGCCCATTAGGTGGGAGCACACCAATCCTCCTCCCTCCTCCCTGCATATTTTTGATGTTTAATCTCAGTTCCAGCTCAGCCATGGGACCTTCCTGGGAGATCTCCCCACCCACTATCTCCCACCTCTTTCTCTCTTTCCTCCTTCCTGTCCCATCCTGCTTCCCTTCCTTCCCCTTCTCTTCCCTCCCTCCCTTTCAGTCTTTCTTTCCCTCATTCTTCCTGAAGTCTCCTTAGGGCAATAGGAGAGAGGCCCTGGTGGGGGTGGGCTTAGCATGAAGCCAGGGGCTGAGACTGGGCAGCCTTGTTTGGTGACCCTGTATCACTGCCACTAGAGCTCCTGAAAAGGGACGTGTGGACCTGAAAGGTCTGGGGGCTGCTGGGGGTCTGGGGTATGTGTCTTGAGGACACCGCCAAGGTGATAGGGAGTGGCTGGGCCCTGGATCTGGCCTGGTGGGCTGGGACCTCGAGGGGCCTGCACCCCAATGTTGCATTCCTGGCCCCTTGCCAGTGTCCTCCAGCACACACAGACACACAATTCCCAATTCACACAATCCCCAATACAGGCATAACTCCCAACATACATAATCCCCAACACAGACACAACCCCCAACACATACACCCCTGACACAGACACAATCTCCAGCACACACAACCCCCAAAACACACAATCCCCAACACAGACACAACCCCCAACACAGACACAACCTCCAACACACAACCCCCAACACACACAACTCCTAACACGCATACACACTATTTTTTTTTTTTTTTGAGACAGAGTCTCACCATGTTGCCCTCAGTAGAGTGCTGTGGCATCACAGCTCACAGCAACCTTAAATTCTTTGGTTCCTTAAATTCTTAAGCAATTCTCTTGTGTCAGCCTCGCAAGTATCTGGGAACTACAGGAATCCACCACAATGCCTGGCTATTTTTTAGTTGTAATTGTCATTGTTGTTTGACAGGCCCAGGTTGGGTTTGAACCTGCAGTTCTAGTGTATGTGGCTGGCACCCTAGCCACTGAGCACAGGCACCGAGCTGCACACACACTATTCTTTTTTTTTTTTTTTTTGAGACAGAGCCTCAAGCTATCCCCCTGGGTAGAGTGCCATGGCATCACAGCTCATAGCAATCTCCAACTCTTGGGCTCAAGTGAGTCTCCTGCCTCAGCCTCCCAAGTTGCTGGGACTACAGGCGCCCGCCACAACGCCCGGCCATTTTTTGGTTGTAGCCATCATTATTGTTTGGCAGGCCTGGGCTGGGGATTCGAACCCGCCACCTTAGGTGTATGTGGCTGGCGCCTTAGCCGCTTGAGCCACAGGCGCCGAGCCCACACACACTATTCTTAACACACATCCCAAACCTCTGCCTCATACACAGCAGGGGTCTCTTATCTCCTATCACCAGAAGATGAAGATGTATGGGGAGGGGGGCTGGATGGGGATGGGGGCATCTCGGGCTGGTTGGACACTCCTGCCCCTGCCCAGGCTCCTTTCTTCACCTTTCATGAGGATGGGCTCAGTGGTCCCAGGAGGGCTGCTCAGACCCTGTGCTTTTCCTTCCTACAGACAGCCACGCTGCCTCCCAATATTGAGGCCTGGGACTGGGGTGGATCTTATCTGCAACAAACGGGGAAGTTGGGGTACTTGTTGATTTACTTGCCATTTTAAGAAATTATACAGATGTTCCCTTGCATACTTTCCTCAGTGTCTGTCAATGATAACAGTTTGCAAAACTACAGGAGAATGTCAGAACTATGTTGGCGACTTTGGTAAGATCTACTGATCTTACTTAGCATTCCCAGTGCTGCCTGTGTTCTCAGGTTTGTGTGTATCTAGGGTTACACAATTTTAGCACAAACAAAGGCTTGTGTGTCCCCTCCACAGTGAAATTGCAGAGCACCTCTGTCACCACATAATCATACTCACATCCCTCCTGGCAACTAGGCCTCTGTCCTCCATGTCCACCATTGTCTCATTTCAACAATAGTAGACAAGTGGGATGATGCAATCTATGTCCTCTTGGGCTTGACTTTTCCACGCAGCATTGCTCCCTGGAGATCCACTGTGTGTTTCAGAGGTCAGCTTCTGTCCCTGATGACCTGTATGGCCTCTGGTGTGGACATGCCACAGTTTGTTCAGCCATTCTTCCTGTCAGGGGGCTATGAAGACCCCATCCCCAGTTGGGTTTTCTCTGTGTGCTACTAGCAAGTGGCCCCCAAACTTGAAAGCACTTTGACTCAGCCATCACTAAAAGAGGAAACCCAGGAACAGCAGAGCTGGTGCAAAAAGGGAAAGTTACACAGTAAAGCAAAGCACAGCAAATTAGTAAGGTTTTATTTCATAGGATATACTTAGATTTATAAGTAGATACAAGTTTATAAGGAAGTAGAACACACCTAAGAGAGGTATGGGTCTCTTCCTTGTGAATAAGAAAGAACCCCTTACAAACTTTTCCCCTTGTATTGATTCCCTAATTCCTAGCTTTGCTCTACCTACTTCTAATGTTTATGCATTTCTTTTACTGAGAGTCTTGACTCTACATTATTCTGAACTTCCTTTTTTTAAAAATTTTTTTGAGACAGAGTCAACCTCAGAGTGCTGTAGTGTCACAGCTCACAGCAACCTCAAACTCTTGAGTTTAAGTGATTCTCTTGCCTCAGCCTCCCAAGTAGCTGGGACTACAAGTGCCCGCCACAACACCCGGCTATTTGTTGTTGTTGTTGTCATTGTTGTTTTAGCAGGCCCAGGTTCAGTTCAAACCCATCAGCCCCAGTACCTGTGGCTGGCGCCCAAATCACTGAGCTATAGGCGCCAAGCCACTCTTTACTAAATTCTTCTTTGGAAAGTCTCTTAAGTTATTAATAGGTCATTGATTAATCATGGGATGCTGGCTAGCTTCTTTAAAAATTTTTTGCTGATCAAACCTTCTGTAGGGGTCTTAGAAGTTGAGCAGTGCCAGAATTTTAAAACTTTCTAACTATAATCTTGCCTAGTTCTGCTTTTGTAGTAGCTCAGAATAGTCTATCACCCTACCCTGCTCATGTCTAAGCTAAGGAACCGTCTGTTGCCTCTGTCTCAACAACTATGTTTTTCTTTTCCTTCTTATTCTGTTCCCAACCTGGCCCTACCACTTCCCTTCACCTACATCTGGGCAGATTCCAGTTCTAGGTGATTATGAGTAAAGCCATGGAAGTTTCTTGTAGGACAGGGCACCTAGGAAACCACATGGGGCCAGGCAAGAGCTCTAAGACAGCTTCTTAAGACAGGGGTCTTGCTCTGAGAACATTGGGCCCACTCAGCCTTCTGGTCTGAGAAGAGGACCTTTAGCGTTTCCAAGGTGTTGGCCTGAAGGTTCCATGTGACACCCAACACATGGCAGCTATAGTGAGGAAGGGCAGCATGTGCTGGAACATGAGCCAGCATAGATGGAAAGTTGGGGAGAGGGGTTCCCCATGCTCTCTTGCGGCAGAGGGAAGTTTCTACCCACAGTGGGACAGGTGCCAGGGAAGCACAGGAAGCAGGAGGATCATCCTGAAACTGCTTCTGCAGTGGCAGGTGGAGCCACCGGGAGCCCTGACATGAGTGCAGGAGCAACACAACAGCTGACCAGGTGGAAAAGGTGTTGTGGCTGCCTAGGCTGAGCTGTGTCTGAGGTTGGAACAGGAAATGGTTAATTGTGTTTGCAAATAAAAACTTTCTGTTCTATCTTGTTTTTGAAACATTTCCCAGAAGTTAAAAAAGAACACCTCATTTTATCTGCCCAATGTAAGTACCTCATTTTAAAAATTTGAATGAGATATTTCCACAATTTATTATATACAAGAATAAAGATAGATGGGTGATTTGTTAAGGTGGGGTGTCACAGGTGATTCCTGCCCCTCCCCCATTATTTTCTAAACTTTCTAGAATGTGGTTAGTACTTTAAGTGTGAAAATTTCAAATCTCCCAATATATGTGTGTATGTGTGTGCGTCTGTATGTGTGTGTAGCTGTGAATGTGTGTGCATGTATATGGATGTGTGTGTTATGTGTGTTGTGTGTGGTGTGTATAGTGTATATAGTATGTTTATATATTAGGTGTAGGGTATATCTGTGTTCATATATATTGTGTTGTGTGTATAATGTATGTTTGAGTTGTATGTCACATACGTTCATGTATTTTGTATGCATTGTGTGTGTTGTAAATATAGTGTATGTTTTTGTGTTTGTATATTGTGTGTATCTCTGTTCATATGTATGGTGTGTGTTGTGTGTCTTGTGTAGTGTGTGTTTGTCTACATATTGTGTGTAGCTGTGTATATGTTCACGTGTTGTGTACATAGTATGTTTCTGTGCCTGCATGTCATGTGTATCTGTGTTCATGTATGCTGTAGTATATGTGTGCTTGTATATTGTGTATAACTGTGTATGTGTTCATATGTATAGTGTGTGTCCTTTGTATGTGTGTGTGTGTCACTTTCTTGCCTTCTCACCCCACCCCTGTGGGCATCAGTCAGTATCCTGCTGATCACCCTGGTGAATGAGGTGTGGCCCCACCTGGGCTTTGAAGCTGACTGAGCTGGGACAGATATGCAGCTTTTGCCTGTGAATGCAGGATGCTCCCCACAAAGGCTGCTGTCCCCACCTGCAAATGCAGAAGGCTCCCTCTCATTGTCACTTCTGCAGGATGGCCTCCCTAGTCACCAGGGCTAATGGGGTAGTTGTTCGCATGACTCCACAGACAGTAGCAGGACCTTTAGGTGCAGAGCTGTCTGGACAGAAGCTGCTGCCCCAGCTGTGGGCTCTGGGAACCCCGTTCTCCTGGGGCAGCCAAGGGGCAGGAAAGGGGCAGCAGCTACATAACACATGGGTGGAAACACACTCTTGGCCTATGGTGGGCTAAAGGGCCTGGGTGTTATAAACTTCACACCCTCTGCTGAGATTCAGCACAGACTGCACAGCCACCAAGCCCTTTGGCTTCTACTACTCCCTCCCAGGCAATGGTGCCTCTGCCACCCCCGCTTGAAGGGACAGGTCACTATAGGCGACTGTGGCCGGGATGCAGCTGAGCTCTGCCTCATAGGGAGGGTTGCCTCTGCTGGCCAGCAGTGTAGAGACTGGGAAGGAGTAGTCAGGTGCTCTGGGGGTAGGTGCGGTTCCATATCTTCCTCCAGGTGGCCCAATATTTGTAATAGTTTGTGAAGCTGGGCATTTATGTTTTAGGCATTTTTATGTAGACGTTATACATTTCCCACTAATAAGAAGTTTATCAGGTAGCACCTGTGGCTCAGTGAGTAGGGTGCCGGCCCCATATACCAAGGGTGGTACGTTCGGGCCCAGCCCCGGCCAAACTGCAACAAAAAAATGGCCGGGCGTTGTGGCAGATGCCTGTGGTCCCAGCTACTCGGAGGCTGAAGCAAGAGAATCGCCTAAGCTCAGGAGTTGGAGGTTGCTGTGAGCTGTGACGGGCAATAAAGTGAGACTCTGTCTCTAAAAAAAAAACCAAGAAGTTTATCAATGAATCCCCAACAATAAAAAAAAAAAAAAAAAGAATTAGAGGTTTTTCTGTGCTGTTTTCCTTAAAGAATAATCACTGTTGCTCGGCGCCTGTGGCTCAAGTGGCTAAGGCGCCAGCCACATACACATAAGGTGGCAGGTTCAAATCCAGCCCGGGCCTACCTAACAACAATGACGGCTGCAACCAAAAAATAGCCAGGCGTTGTGGCGGGCACCTGTGGTCCCAGCTACTTGGGAAGCTGAGACAGGAGACTCGCTTGAGCCCAGGAGTTGGAGGTTGCTGTGAGCTGTGATACCAAGGCACTCTACCCAGGGCAACAGCTTGAGGCTCCTGTCTAAAAGAAGAATAATCATTGTTGACTTGCAAATAAAAAAAAAAGTTTATAAGAAAAAACTGGAACATATCCTCCTGAGTAAAGTGTTTCAAGAATGGAGGAAAAAGTATTCAATATACTCAGTACTCCCATGAAACCTACTTATATTTACTCACACATTCTTTTTTTTTTTTTGAGACAGAGCCTCAAGCTGTCGCCCTGGGTAGAGTGCTGTGGCATCACAGCTCACAGCAACCTCCAACTCCTGGGCTCAAGCGAGTCTCCTGCCTCAGCCTCCCAAGTAGCTGGAACTACAGGCACCTACCACAATGCCTGGCTATTTTTTGGTTGCAGCCATCATTGTTGTTTGGCGGGCCTGGGCTGGATTCGAACCCGCCAGCTCAGGTGTATGTGACTAGCACCTTAGCCATTTGCGTTACAGGTGCCTACTCACACATTCTTGTAAAAAATAGAACACAACTATAGCCCAAGATGATGGAGAGAAGTGGAGTGGGAGGGGAGAGGAGGGGGGAGGTTCGACAGAGGGAGGATAAAAGGAGGGATCATACCTATAGAACATATGACAAGGGTACAAGTTAAATCTGTGAAATGTAGAACATAGATGTTTTGGCACAATAATCAAGTAAATGAGGTGAAACCTATGTTGATTGGTTTAATGTAACCACATTAGATTGTATAAAAAAAACAGCACTTTGTACCTCACATATGCATGAATGTATTCATGACCTATGTGTATTTGACTCAATAAAAAAATAAAAATAAAAATAGGCTCAGTACCTGTGACTCAAGTGGCTGAGGCTCCAGCCACATATACCTAAGGTGGCGGGTTCGAATCCAGTCCGGGCCGCCAAACAACAATGATGGCTGCAACCAAAAAAATAGCCAGGCATTGTGGTGGTCACCTGTGGTCCCAGCTACTTGGGAGGCTGAGGCAGGAGACTCGCTTGAGCCCAGGAGCTGGAGGTTGCTGTAAGCTGTGATGCCATGGCACTCTATCCAGGGGGACAGCTTGAGGCTTTGTCTCAAATAAATAAATAAATAAATAAACTAAAA
>CAUYQV010126647.1:0-76764 GCA_963574575.1 Galagoides demidoff | reverse complement strand
AATCGCCTGGGGCGCCGGCCACGTACACCTAAGGTGCCGGGTTCGTATCCCCAGCCCAGCCCGCCAAACAACAATGATGGCTGCGACCAAGAAATGGCCGGGCGTTGTGGCGGGCGCCTGTGGTCCCAGCTACTTGGGAGGTGGAGGCAGGAGACTCGCTTGAGCCCAGGAGTTGGAGGTTGCTGTGAGCTGTGATGCCATGGCACTCTATCCAGGGGGATAGCTTGAGGCTCCGTCTCAAAAAAAAAAAAAAAATTAAAAAAATAAAATAAAGTCAATAGATCTCAGGGACTACTAGATACAATCAAAATTTTTAACACTGATGGCAAGCCATTCATGAGTCAACTGTTGAGTCCTTCTCAAATCTAAAGTGAAATAATCAAAGCACCTATTAAATGATTTATACTTGTCAAAATATTAAACAATTTATATTTATTAAAATAAATATAATCATATGAAGCACCTTGCTGAGTAACAGATATAGCTGTATTGTAGACTCAACTAAACTAACAATGACAGCCAGAATATATGGCTCGAGATATTTACCTCTCACCATAAAAACATTTAATAAGTAAAGATTATTAATCTTTTGGGGGGCAGAGAATGAAAGGGTAAGAATGTGTGTGTGAGATTCTATACCATTTGTATACATCAGTCTTTAGAAACTTAGCAGAAAAGTATAAAATGTTGGTATTAGCATCAGAATTTTCATTGACTCTGTAAAGTCTTGTCAACATATGACCTGAAGTACATCAGAATGAAGGAAATACTCTCAAAAAATAGACAAACATTGCTTACATTGGCTTCAATTTTAAAACAAAGTTCTACACTCTCTTTAGAGGTTGAAAAAGGAGATGCTTCCTCAGTGTATTTTGAGATGAGATGAGGGTAAGAAAATTAGCAGAGCTGAATGTTATGCTATCCTGTTAACCTTTGTTAGGCCCTTTAGGCTTGATATAGTTCAAATTTCTGCTGTATATTTTGATACTCTCTGTCTCCATAGCAGTTGCTTGGGAGTATGTTGCCAATAATGACTCTGAAAATGCAATGAATTTATTAATAGATCCTCCTGCTGCATTCCTGCCATTATTTGTGAAATTATGTGCGGTTCTGTGGAAGGTTGAACATAGATTAAATAGTTCATTTGCTCCAAAAATATAAATAGTTAGAAATATCACGATATAATCAAACATCAGACAGATTAAATAAAATGATTATTTAATTTTAGTTTCATGTGATAAGAAAAAAAATTGAAATTCATTATCTATTTGAAAAATGCAGTGAAAATAAACAAAGTTAGATAATTTCCAAATCTTATTTTATGTAAGTGATTAAGAAATAACTGTTATAGAAGTATTTGGAAGAGAAATAGCAAAGTTTAATATGAGGCATCGATTCTTGTTACACATTTTCCTGAAATACAGAGTATACTAAACTATTTCACAACTTAAATTTAATCACTTACGAAAAAAAAAACAAGAATTCTGTTTGTAAATACATCTCCTTCTTCATAAAAGGGTTCAAATAGAATTAGAAATATCTGCAATTCATAAACTCTATTTTGAAAGGAAGGAAATTAGTAATAAGTAGCAGAAGTTATTTTTCTGGAATCTAGGAATGTCTCTCACCTTGATCTGCCCATTGTCAGTATTTATCTCACTGTTTGACATATGAAATATTACAACATTAACATATAAAATGATGAAAACATAATTATGCTAATTCTTTTTTCATTGAGGGCTATTTGCTCAGATTCTTTGAAGCAATGGAAAAGAGAGGCTAAAGGTAGTTTTCTTAGGAAGAATGTTTTTCTTTCTTTTGTATATAATTACTTTAGAAATGACAAGTGCAATGCACCAGTGGTATTAAATTCTCATAATATTTCATAAACCTTGCTTTGAAGTAAACTTTCTTAGTAATACAATTATGTATGTGGGAAACTGAAATTGAAAATACTGAAATGGTTCTGACCAATAACAGATATTCAGGGTCAGTGCAAATAAGGCTACATCTGCTCTGTTTTTGGCAAAAATAAGGCCCAAATGTTGTAGTATACCTTGTTCTTTCTCCTGAACTTTGGCCACTGAATTCCTCAGGATTTGCCCTAAGATCATATAAGAGTTCCTTTCTAGCCAAAGTGTTTTCTTGTTTTCCAGTCAGTTCAATAGGTCGAACCATTAGATCCATTAGAAGCAGATGGAGGAAATGGCTCCATCTTGGACAGGGAATAGCAGGTTGGGGCTCTAACCAATGAAAGGAGGAAGAGGCTGGGGAAGGCCCACAATGCTCCTAACATCTTCATTCTGATGTGACGACATGTCACCTCCACTCACATTCCGTTGGCCCAAGCTAGTTTGTGGCTAACCAGACAATGGGACTAAGCAATATATCCCTCCTACCACAAGGCCTAAAAATTCATGGGCCAAATCTTCTCATAGAAAAAATAGTGAGCTGCTAAGAACAATAATGCATACAGTATTTATAATTTTAGCAACCCTAAGCAGACAGAAAGGGTAAATGCCTACCCCTAGCTAGAGCTTTGGCCTGGGCTACCATGTGCATTTGTATCATCTTTTCCATATAGAATGAGGTTCTCTCAGCTCATTTTAACCTGATTTTTACAAACCCATAAAGCAGGCAAGGGAGATGCAGTAGGCCAAGAAGAAGTGAGGTTGTTGCCCTATGTGTGATTTATTCTAGACTCTGTCTAGGTTTTGTGTCATTCCTGGGTATCTTGATATGGAAAATTAATAGGCTTACATGGTAAATTCCTGATGCACAAGTCTGTTTACCGAATTTTACCCTGGAGAATAGAAGTCAATTACTGTCAACCTAAATATGCAATAAAGAGGACAATCTGTGTGCTGTTTATGCAAAAGTCTAGAGTCATATATGTCACTTTGTAAGCAGAAAGACAGAAATCTGAGGCTTATGTGTTGGACATGTCCACACGTTGCTTACTTTACCTGTCACTCATCTTTGTCTTGTCAGTCAGCATCCTAATGACACCCCCCCCATGTTCATTCTGTGCTTGGTCTGGCCCCTCAACTTGGAGCTTTAGAAATATTACTTGATAATTTTCCCTCTTTAGAATAATGCCAAGAGAAAGTCATTTATTTTTAGCATTGTTCATTTTATCTGTTGATTTTTTAAATGTTATTTATTTGAAAATCAGTTGCCAGAAATTTAAAAGTTTCAATATGTTTCTTAGAACTTCATAAAAGTAATACATGTTAAATCTTCAGAAGGATTCCTGCAGGAGCTGAATGACAAACACGCACACACAAAAAGGCGATGCTACTGCTGTTAAATACAACTTTGGAAAACTGCTCCAGTTACAACTGTCTCAGTGAGATCACCCTCTCTCCCCTGTTCTTTCAGCATCAGCCATAAAGGAGACTGGCCAGTAGGGGTTCCTCTAGTCATTATGATCTCAGAGTAGTGAACAAGAGTTTGAAGGAATAACGAACAATATCTCTTAAAATTTATCTTTCATCATTGTGACTTTAGGCACGATATGCAGAATTTGGAATTTATAACAACTTATTTTAAGCACTGGTTCAGCAGGTTTTATCACAGGCCTATGACCATCAGGTAGATTTTAGTAATTATTTTAACGACCCTTGGTTATTAGTCTGTCCTTCATTAAATAAAATCTAGAAGTCAAATTGTAAAGTATTCTTACAGTTCGATATAGCATCCTTTATTCCTGGGTGGTATTCTTAATCCCTGAGGTTCGAATTCTAGACATACTTGAAAACAAAGCCTATATGAATGAATGCAGTTAGAACTAAGTCTCAAAAAGGCAAAAATGCAACCACATTTAGTTACCCCAAAGTAACTGCTCTCTTGTCAGCTGGCACATAAATTTTAGAAAACAAATTCATTTGGGGGGGGAATTAAAGGGGGGAAAAGGAGGAAAAAATAATTCAGTCCTAAGGTCATTTGCTCTTAGAGAGAGAAGATAAATAGAAGTATGTGTTGCTTTTAAATACAATTTCCATGGAAACAAAATACAGCAAAACTTTAAAAAGATAAACTCTTTGGCTGAAGCCCAAACTGGTACGAACGAGCTGTGCTAAACAGACATTGGACAGAAAGTCTTCCTTAGAATAAAATACTATCACCTCCAGAAGAACTATGTATTACCAAATGGTCGACATGCAAACGTTATTCATTCAGTATTTCTTTAAAAAATATCAAGCTTGTTATGAGAGACTTATCAGAGAATAGGGGTCTTCTACCTGCTGTCATCCCCATGCTTTCAGCGCTCAGGAAGACAGAGGATGGGTTCAGGCCATTTTGGGAGCTGAAGCAGAAGGTTGACCCTTCCATGAGTTATAAAGGAAATTTTATAATAGATCAGACATTGAAATGTGATTAAAATTCTTTATGCAGTTTGGTCATGATGTTAGTCTGGCTGAACTGTGAGAAAAGGACACAGCTCTAGCAATGTACTAAGTAAAAACAATATTTTTGCATAGACTCCTTACCTAGTAAGACTCTTCAGTTCTTCTCTCATAGCATAATTACTGGAGAGGCTTGAAGGTCACACTTTAAAAAGAAAAGCACTTCTCAGTTGTGGTTTTGGTTTTAGTCACAGTTTTTCCCCACTTAGCTAGTTTGTAAAAGAAACCAAAACGCAATTAGTCACTTCTCTTTCCTAACGCCCTGTCCTCAGTCCTCAGCTTTGGAAGTCTTTTCTGCCTGTTCACTTCACTTGTAATGTGATGTAACATTTTTAGGCCTTCCTTTCCCTTGGGTTCAAAGCTCTCCACTTCTAGGTCTTGGAAAGAAAGATTAAGACATTACTTACCCCGTGTTTGCTGATGGGGAACCAGTAAGTTGGCTCACCCACCTAAATGGTTCACTTCTAACAATTTTCCAATCAGGCATTTGTTAGAAATCTGGAGTTGCTTTTATTTACTAATGAACTACATCCTTTCCCAGCATAGAGATCTCCCTTGAAGGCGAACATATCCTTGAGTATGCAGTCTTCTGTTGTACATTGAAGGCTTGACCTTGAAAAATTTAAGTTGCATTAGGGTGGCACCCATAGCTCAGTTGGCAAGGGTGCTGGCCACATATACCTAGGGAGCTGGGTTCAAACCCGGACTGGGTCTGCTATGCAACCATGACAACTCCAACAAAAAAATGGCTGGGTATTGTGGTGGACACCTGTAGACCCAGCTACTTGGGAGGCTGAGGCAAGAGAATCTCTTGAGCCCAAGAGTTGGAGGTTGTTGTGAGCTGCGATGCTATGGCACTCTAGCCAGGGCAACAGCTTGAGACTCTGCCTCAAAATAAAAAAAGAAAAAAAAAATTTCAGTTGCTTAAAAAATTTCTTAAGACACACATATTTTAAAAATATAGTTATAAAGATCTTAACCAGGTTTTTAAATCATGTAGTAAAGGAATATCTTTGGCATTGGTGGTTTATAATTATTGAGCACTGTGGTTATTGGGGCAATGTCAAACACCAAATGTCCATTTTAACATCTAAATTTCCCTTTGAGGTACTTAGGTAGATGGGATACAGTTTCCAGAATTAGGGATTTGAATGCAGCAATCCAGAACAATACTTTCCAGGTGTCAAACTGTTTTGTTTTCATGATTTTAAAGTATTTTATGGGATGAGACTGGGCAAGTGCAGAATTGGGACAAATTATCTGTGCCCTTATTGACAACAGGAAGAATTTTTATGTCTAAGTTCCCTCCTTCTTTCCTGTTTCTTTGACTTTGTCTCTGTATGGCCAGTCTGAGCAGTATGCTCGGCTTATTGTTTTATTTTTACCCTATTCCACCACCACATACAAATATCACATTCATAATGATTGCAAGATTCTCTCCCAGGGGTGCTTGTTCTTATTACAGTCTCACTTACAGTTACTGTTTTTGAAGTGTTTTTGTTGTTGTTGTTGTTGTTTTACATTTAATGGAAGAAGATTCCATTCAATCTGCAGCTATGTGAACCTAACCAATAGAGGTATTTTACAAGTTTCAGTTTTGAAATGTTGGATAATATCTTTCAGTTAAAAAAAATTAACGTCTCTATACAGTGTCTTTGTTGCTTTGAAATGTTTCTGGAATGTGACACTTCAAATCCTAATGACTATTATTAAATATCAGTGAATTTGTTTTGAATAGCCAAACAGTCATATAAGTGGTGTTTATATATACTGTAAAATACTATCAAAGATACTTAGGTGGCGGAAAGAGAATCACTGGCTTACCGAATAAAAGAATTCAGCATCTCTTGTCAATGTAACTGCATTTATATTTCTGACAGTTGGCATAATGGATTTAATAAAAAAAAAAAAGAACATGCAATCAGATCCGAATGTCTCTATTGAAATGAGTGTTTCCCGAGCTCCAATTAAGAAAAGTATTGAGATTTGCAGAATGGCTGAAAAGACAAGGTTTTACAATTGCTCTTTTGGGAAAAAGAATGGATAAACAATAACGTCTTGAGATTTCTATCATTAAACAACAACTATCATAAAGAAAAGCCATAGTGAAATGCACACCTCAATTATATTAACATTGTTATCTATTTTAAATAGATGTCAATGTTAGTTATGGGAGTTTTATACATTTTGCAGGGGGAAATTCTACATATGTATCATCACATATCTTGAGTCCATAACACAGACGATATTGCACAGCCAAAAATCTGGGCTGGCCTGTGTAAACACTTATGTGGCACAGACTGGCCTGTGTGACCACTTATGGGCACCTCAGTGGAGATGTGCATAAGACAAAATATGGAGAACTAAACATTTTTCTAAGATTCATCTTTCCAATGCCTTAATTTAATTAACAAACTCTTACAAAGAATGTATGGCCAGAGGCAGGAACTAAATGATATACTCTAATGTTCTCAAAGGATTGATTCACACATTAGATTTCCAGAGAAACAGACTCCAAGGAGAAATCAGGTAGCAAGAGACTTATTAGAGACGGTTCTTGGGTCTCTACCATCTTTTACCACCATCTATGGAGGGTGAAGACGAGAGCAAAATTAGGATACAAGGGAGAAGTCTGAGTGCAGTGCCATCTGGAGGAAGACCTCAGCAGATCCCATAGGGAGTTCTGAAGTTGGGATGCCCTTCAGAGTTGTTAACTAAATATTAGATGCTCAGACAAGGCAGAGCTCTTCATCTGAGAGCAGGCAGATGAGAACACATCCCAAACCTAGAAAATTCTGGAAGGTAGATCTTCACGGGTACACTACAAATGGTGCTATATTTTAGAAACTGTAAGCGTTGAGAAATACCATGGAGATAGATTCTTTCTTGTATTCCTTTTTTGTTTCTTTCCTTCTCTTCCTGAACCTGGTGGTTTTCTGAAACTACTTTGAAGAACTAGAGACTGACTATTGGTTATCATGATAAAGGACAGAAATTTATTATTTTCACAAAATCCAACTGTTCTCGTAATGTTAAGATGTGATTAATCGCTATTATTATTATATTATATTCGATCATGATTATTTTCCATGGAAAAGTTGGTTTCATATCTCTGATGACCCAAGTGCTCCCCATGACAGTGCCTGTCTATGTGATCCTGGCATCCTGTCAGCCAGAGAGAATGTCAGAAGCGAGGTCCAGATAAAATTATTTTTCCTTTTGTAGTAAAGAAAAAATAATAAAAGACTATTTATTGAGTACTCACTAAATATGACATCAAAGATCTTTCCTATCTGTGTTAGAAGTTGATAAAAAAAATAGCACATTGATTTGAAAGTTTCAGCTTTAGTTTAATGCTATGTTTCATAAAATAAAAACTTATTATTAACCAATGGACAATAATAGCATTTTATAAAAACAATAGCATATTTGTTTGGTGTGGGGTGTTTGGTTGGCTGTTTTTGAGGGCTTTTTTCCTTCATTTAGCTATGGCATGACTTTTTTTTTTCCTTCATTTAGCTATGGCATGACACAGAGTCTCACTGTGTCACACTCGGGAGAGTGCTATGGCATCAGAGCTCACAGCAACCTCAAACTCTTGGGCTTAAGCGATTCTCTTGTCTCAGCCACCCAAGTAGCTGGGACTCAGGCGTCCACCACAATAGCCAGCTATTTTTTTGTTGCAGTTGTCATTATTATTTAGCAGGCCCAGGCCGTGTTTGAACCTGCCAGCCTGGATATATGTGGCTGGTGCTTTAACCAGTGACCACTGAGTTATGGGAGCCAAGCCTATTGCATAATGTTTGAAGCAGCCACAAGTCATGAAATTGTGGAGAAACTAGTACATGAATATGTGAAATCAACATTTCAAATGGACCACAGAATGACCTTGTTTATTAAGGGCTGATTTTTTTTTTTTTTTTTATCAAGGCATTGGAATAAAGCAAACTGTAGTAGTATAGAAACTACTAACCAGAAATAATCTTAGGTGTTTAATGTTTAAAGTACATGTATATGTGTGTATATATATGGTTTTTTTTTTCCAAGACACATAAAAGTGTCAGCGCAATGGCACTTAAGAACGGATGTCAGCTGAAGGCTGCTGAAGCTTCTAAGATGTCCCCAGATTTTTCAGATTGTTTTTTGGTGTTTGATGGAGCGTCCTCATCGCTGGCTGTGCAGCATGGGGCAGACAAAGCCCTTGCAGACAGACACACAAAGATCCAACTCAAGGCTCTGCTTTCTGAATCTTCCACTTTCTTATTTCATTAACTATTAAAATTAATTCCCTCTAGAGATAATTTGCATCAATCAACAGAACAGGGGCATTAGAAGAGCTTCTGAGGCTTTTCTGTGACTAAAATAGCAATTCTTGTATTGACTACAATAAATGTTGAATGTTTCCTTTTAGATTCACTAAAAGGAAAAGTGTTTGAAATTGAACCACGGCTCTCATTCATTAATCTTATTTCTGAAAATGTGTGAGGAAATAGTAATTGTGTTGCCAAATTTAATTTGAGAAGTGGGGGAGGGGAAGTCAGAATTTTTTTTTTTCTCTTTGAAATCACTGTTATTTGCCATGTTAGTTTGACTGTATTTTTCACGTGAAACTTTCTGTACTCTGAAAACAAATTCAAAATAAGGACCTTTTGTTTGCAGTTCCAGGAGTAGCCAACTGTCTTTCTTCTCTGATGCACATGGAATGAGAAAGAGTTGCCCTGGATCTCACATCATACACACAAACACTAAGGAAAGCCGATTAGGAAAAAAAGTGCATGCATACTTTTCATGGTGTCTGACACCACAGATGAGCAAAAATGTCCTCACCATATCCACATGTGTCCCGTGGGCCATAGGTTGGACATACCCGGCTTAGACTTTAAGAACTGGTGCTCTTCTTTTCTTGAAGTTGTAGGCAAAATTCTAAGTAGTTCTTTAAAAAAAAGCTCTATAGCATAAATTATCAACATTTTATAATCGAACGGCTAATTTTTTATTTTCCTAAATAGTGATTTTAAAGGATCATTTTATATAGGAGGAGAACTGTGGTTTTCTTCATTCATGCAACAAACATTTCCTGCTGGAAACCAAGCAAGAGTGGCATGTAAAAATGCCATCCTGAGATCAGTGATATCTAATGCTGGAGCTTGAGTAAAAGCCTCATAGTTGTAATTCACAAGCTTCCTCCCTGTGGCCTTTGAAGGTATGATTGGTCCCCATTCCAGGAACAGGTCTAT
Organism: Galagoides demidoff; assembly: GCA_963574575.1. Lineage (NCBI taxonomy): Eukaryota > Metazoa > Chordata > Mammalia > Primates > Galagidae > Galagoides > Galagoides demidoff. The sequence continues at coordinate 67,118 of CAUYQV010126647.1, read as the reverse complement.
CCATCCTTGTCTTCTGGTTTGCTATCTCAATTCTCCAATCTCCTCTCTGGCTATTACCCTCTCTAATCATTTCAAAATCCTTCTCCCAAGTTAATCTGTCCAGCTTTTCTAATCTTCTAGCTTCCCATTACTCATTATTTCAATTCCCTCTCCTGGCTCCCTACTGCTTTCCAATTACTTATCCTTATCTCGAAGGACATTCACCACTCTGACCTCTTTTCCCTATCACCTCACTGCTCCCTCTGCTCACACTTCCACGGGCAGGAACATTTCCAAGGTATGCAAATGCTTCAGATTTATATGATGCTGTTGCCTTGAAAGCTTTACTCTCTCCCTCGTGTCTTTTCAGAGAAGAAAGTGATTGGGCTGTGGTTCAAAATTCAGAAAGACAGCTGGCACTAAAGTCCATGTTTTGTGCACAACCTTACTCCACCCTGACCTCTCTGTGTCCTCCCCTCAGGTGTAAGTGTTCCCTTATAACCATTTGAGGGCGTTCTCTAGGCAGATGCCCCTCTGTAGCAGCAAGTGGTGATTCTTAATAAGTTATAGAATCACAGAATCACAGAATTTAAGTACTGACAAGGATTTCCTATATATAAGAATCCAACCTCCCACTCAGTGTAGAAATCCAACCCAGAACATTCTTGATGCTTAAAATTGCCTTTTGGGGAGAGAGCACCAACTCATACCACAAGTTCTTTCCTTGTTGCCTAGGACTCATTTTTAGAAAAGTATTCTTTGTGCCGAATTCTGTTTCCTGACACTTCCTCCTCGTGGTATAATGCATGTATCTGCAAAGACACAAAATAATTCTAATAATCTCCTTTGCTTTGATAAGACAACTGAACACAGCCATAATTCTCTTCCTCCATTAAACTTTTGTCTTTGGGGATAGATGCTTCAATTGCTTCATAATGCCTCTGTGGCAGGTGCTAAAAAGGTTCACGCTAGGGTTGCCCCTCCGATACAATAATTTTATCAGCAGACTTGGTAAGAAGGCTTGCTGTCAGTGTGACTCAAATATTGCCTATTAGTTAACCATGTTTAGTTGTTAATAGTTTTTATAACCTCATATCAACAATTCATCATCCTCTTTATGCTTTAGTGATTGCAAAAGCTCACACTCAAAGTATTTTGGTGACTGATATATCTATAGGCTCAAAGACAATTTAAAATTATTGTGTAAAGAAAATGTGTAACCATATTTAAGCTTTGGCTTTTAGTCTGGTATTTTGAAGAACTATTGAGATGTCACTGAACGGTATTTTTAGAATTTTCACATTGCTCACACATGAGCACTTTGGGAATTGTTCAGTGAATATGTCTTCTGAGGATTTTGTTCCTTGAAATCATCAAATCCTTCTTGGAATTACTTTTCCTCCCTATCTTGTGATGTGTAGGTAGGACTGGGTCATTACCAGCACCATTAGAACTTTTAATTCTTTTTTCTTCTTAGGGAAAATAAATAGGTTAGGGTTATGTTTTTTGTTACTCTTTTAGAATCATTGGAATCCTCTGAGACTCTAATCAGATCTAGTATATATGTCCTATACATAGAATCACACAGAATTTGCATTTACTTTAGAGGTGCATGTGCCCCTGGAATCGTGTCTACATTCCCATTACATGGTACTGATTTGGGGTTTAGAATTGCTGATTTAGTTCTACGTCATTGTACATATATATTTTCCTGCAAAGATATATTAAAATAAATCATATTAATAAGTTATACGTAAGAATAAATCATATTAATATGTGTTTAATTCAGTGACCTTTTAAGGCAAAATTATTTAATAAATTAATTTTAATTCAAATCATTGTTTACAGAATATTGGATTCTTAAATGTGAACACATTTACATAATCTTATGATACAACTTTTTTCTTCTGAATATATTTTCATCGTGAAAAATATCCAAAACATATTTTTCTCTGCAAACCCTCAACTTCCAGCCTTCTTTAGTTTTCTTTGCAATAGTCTCCTGCGCCTATAATTTTAATTCTTTAATGTGTCTCAGAATCTTCACATTTTATAGATATATTTAAATAGGTATAGGTATATTTGAATATATTTGAATATATCTATACCTAAACAGGTTAATAACAGTTTTCCTTATTCCTGAAACAACTTTGAGAATCCCCAGTTTCAAAAATGAATGAAAATATATACATATAAGTAATAGACAAATAAAGATAGGAAATAATATGCCATAAACATCTTTAGCATATGCAAATTTATGGTTTTAAAAATAATAATCTTATTCTTTATTTAAAGATAAAGGTGTATGTATGTTATGTTTCTTTGTCATATTTGGCCTCAGTTTACTGATATTTTTTTTTTTTTTAGTTTACTGATATTAATATGTAAATTATTAAACAGATCTCATCCGTGACACCAGCTCTGTGGCAGCCTTCTTTTATCATGCGTGATTTGTGTGATTGCTGACTTCAGTGAAAGCTTTCGTTTCCACTTGAAGGCTATGATATTTCACATTGTGTTCATTTTGGTGGAGGGATTATGGAGCTGGACAAGTTTGACAGACTAGTGAAATATACTGTTTACAGATTGTATCACTTTTATTTTTTATTTTTATTAAGTCATAACAGTGTACATTAATACTATCATGGGGTGCAGTGTACTGTTTCTCTGTACAATTTGAAGTACTTTCATCCAACTCGTTAACATAGCCTTCATGTCTTTTTCTTAGTTATTGTGTTAAGATGTTTATATTCTACATTTGGAGAGATTCACATGTACCCTTATAGGATGAACCATAGGCGTGATCCCACCAATCACCCTCCCTCCACTCACCTTCCCTTTTCCCCTCCCTTCCCTCTCCCCATGTTCCTGGGCTAAAATTGGGTTATAGCTTTCATAGGAAAGCTTAGTTTCCTATGAAATTTTCCAAAATTAGTTTCCTAGTAGGGCTGAGTACATTGGATACTATTTCTTTCATTCTTGGGATACTTTGCTAAGAAGAACATTTTCCAGCTGCATCCATGTAATGTATGAAGCCGATTGCCATGTCACTTCTAGTCTATGTGTTTGTGAATATTTAGCCAAACGTGTGTTTAAAATACATGACTGTGCATTGAGACCATAAAATCTGACTTTATGAAGATTTAAAAAAACTAATTCAAGGTACTATGCATATACAACGAACACTTATAAGGGAAATCGTGTTCAAAATGTGGCATAAGGAAGATAATATTTTTGTTCCAGTGAAATCAAAACGATGAAGTCTTATTCGCTGTTTGATTGTTTGACAGTAGGATTTGGCCTATTTATATTTCTGGGTATCTACTAGATTCAATCCTTTAAAAATGCTGAAGACTTTTGAGAGAGTTTGGAGTTTAACTGGTAGATTCATATCCATTTTATGACTTAGTCTTAAGAGAAAGGAGGTTACTGCTTCCTAACCCAGAGTGATCGTGGTAGTCGGCAAGAAGCAGGTCTAGATTTTGTGGCAACTGAGATAACATAGTATTTGAAGAGCCCTATTCAAAGAAAGGGCTAGGATATTTGGATATTTATTGAATATAAAAATAGAATATTTATTTAGAACATAGAAATCACAAGAAATGACAAAATGAGTAAAGCTGACAAATCTACAGACATCACAAAAATCTATAAAATTTTCATAATTAAAAAATTAATTAGTTGATACACTTCTATGGTTTTTGTGTCTGTAGTTTTGACTGTTGATTCTGATTGCCTCTTAATTTGACTGTCACTTCTATTATCTATGCTGAAAAATAGCAAGGTAATGCAATATTTTTCTCTATTATGGTTGATTTAGAATTTGATGTTTCAGAATGATGATTATCGGAGGCTAGAATGCATCACGGGAGTGGAGGGGCAGCATGAAATGGCAGTGGTTAATGGATACAAAGTACAGTTGAATAGAAGTAATAGATCTAGTATTTGGTAGCACAATAAGATGACTATATAGTAAATAATAATTGATGGTATATTTTAAAATAATGAAAAGAGTGGAATTGAAATGTTTCTAACACAAAGAAACGATAACTGTTTGAAGTGATGGATACCCCAATTATCCTGATATGATCATTACACATTTTATGCCTGTGTCAAAACATCACAAATACCCCATCAATATATATAACTATTATGGACCCATAATATTTAAAAGCTAAAATAAAAATAAAAGTCACATCAAATTTCTTATTGGCGATCTCATATATATTCCTAGGACTGTGGGAAAACTTGAAACTATTCTCTCAAAAGTCTTTCATTTTTGAACTGGAAGATTTGGAAGAATTTTCAAAGACCAGTCCTGGCTTTTTATGTTTTAGACATCATGTCCCGTCCACTTCACACAGATTGTGGTGCCTGATGCCCTGGGTGTACTGACATCACAGTGTCATCTTTGGGTCCACACTTTTTTGTTGCCAGCATGGCAGTACCAGGGATGTTCGTGGAACCTCTCTGTATACCAGGGCAGCTAGCAATAACCTAAGAAGTCACGGAAGATAACAAGAGGCACAAGAATATGATCACATCAAAACTAAAAGTATCTTTAATTCAACTTCCAATTAGCCTAATCCCCAAAAAAGTCCATAGTTACCCCTGTGCCACTTAACTCAAGAGCAAAGCTTGATACAGGCAAAATTGGTGTGTAGACATCAGTCCTAAACGGCTGCAGTTATGCTGTGTTACTCTTGCAAAATTCCAAAAGCATAGAGCATGTCAACCCAGCCCTAGAGCCACTTCCAGAGCCTTGGGAAGGGCCCTATGCCATTGAGGGGCCCTAAAGTTTCACCCTTCTTAGCTTCATCATAAATCCACTGCTGGTGGACAGGAATGTTTTTAGATAACAGGAAATTTGCTTGCCTAAGGAGACAAAAACGTCAGTCTCACTGTTTTACGAAAGTAGTTCTACTTCTAGAGTTCAGCACCATTTTTTGAGAGTTTTTCTTAGAAGTTCTCATGCATTCTCCTCTTGACAAGTTCATTTTGATTGCCAATATTTCACACTCCTTTTTAAAATCACTCCTGTCTTTGATCGTCATGTTCTTTTGAGAGAGAGATACGGGAGGGCTCTGGGAGGTTTTACATGTCCATGTAAAAATAGTGTTACCCACTATTGTGACCTGCATGAGAAGTACTCCCTTTCATCTGAAATCTTTCCCTTGCTTTCTTTGAAGCCCCAGCTGGCATTGTGCGCTGTCAGGAAACCCAATTTACTGAATAGAATATGCTTTTGTCATCTGGATTCTCCTTTAGGTTTTTCAGCACAGTCCTAAGAGGCTGAGAATCCACCTTTGTTTTATTGATTAAAGCACACACACCTTTATGGAAGAAATGAAAACAATATAAGCTCAAATATCCATAGGCAGACTATTTCACCCAAAAACCTGAAATAAACAGGGATGAGAACCTATGAACTAAGTTTCAGTGTAAACAAGTGAGCTATTTAAAATCCCTCTCAATATAGAAACTTCAAGTGAGCAAGGCAGCCTGACTGTGGGACCATAATACAAAAACAATCTGCAAAGCAAAATATAGAGGTACTAATTTTGTTATATTTGCAGCCCACAGACTGTAATACCAAGTTTATTCCTGTTGTTCTGGCTAAAAAGCCAAGAACCACTGATAGAGCCATTCCTAAAAGACAACAACTGATTCAGAATGGGAGCCTCAGAGAAATCCTAGAAGTCTGACCTTCAGCTCAGTCTAACTAGAGATCAATAATACATTACTTAGACCAGTGCAGTACCAAAAATCCCCTCAGCTGGCTGCCAAAACACTATCTTGCCTCAAATGAGCTGGTGAGAGAAGTCGTTATAGAGAAAATTGTCCCACTCTGGATTTGCTGATTCAGAGAACATGAAACATTCAGCCACAATGTCGACAAGGCTCAGACCTGCCCCACGTAATGTGGTCACCCAGCTTTCTTGTTTTCCTTCAGATGTCCAACTCAAAGAGTAGCCCTAGATGTTCAGTGAAGCCAAGACTTGGTTTAGGGTTCCTGGCTGCCATCCCATGTGTTCTCTCTTCCTTCTTGCAGTTCGTAACGTTGCTCTACCTTCTGAAGACACGATGCATTATTGGTATTGGGGGAAGGGGCAGAACCTGGTCCTTGGCCTTGTGTGTTATTAGTGAATTACACTTTGTTAGAGTAGTCAGTGATCATTAAATAGTCATATATCAGGCAAACTTTGAGCCACCACGGAAAACTGCCAAGACTTTTCAGAGTAATTTTCTACATTTGGATATAAAGTATAAATGGTGTTTTAGTAGAGTTCGTACTTGCTTTCTTGTGGTATCATTGGATTCTAGGAGTACATGGAAATGTAAATTGATGCTAAGTTGTGCTGCACACAAAGAGTTAAGTTGAGCAATCCCTATCCCATCAGTCCATTTTTCATCATGTCTTTTTTCTTTATAAAATTATTTTTAAAATTTAATTGAATTAAAACCAATATACAAGAACCTGCAGGTATTCACGCAATTCAGTGAATTTTAATATAGGTATGCATACCTATGAGAAAAATTACCAGAATCAAGGTGGCAAACACACTTATCACCCCCCCAAATCTCCTATTGCCCCTTTGCCCTTCCTTCCTCTTATCTTTTCCCTGGAACTCTCTCCTTTCCCAGGCTGATCAATACTCATTTGAAAACTCAAGAGGAAGCCTGTGCAGATAGTCCCCAAGTTCTCCCCCTGTGCCACTCTCTCCTCTGTCACTCTGCTCAGCAAATTCTACCCGCCTTGAGCTCCCCAGATTCCCAGATCCCTCTTGCTAATAGGGAACCGTGGTCTTCTGGTGGGCTCCCTTCCCTTTCCTGAAACCTGGAAACTTCTTCCCTTTCTGTCCTTGAACCTGGAAACTCTCTGGGTGGTAAGGGGATCATAGGCCTCATGTCCTTTTATTCCTTTTCCCTACCGCTGTGCTTAATTTCTGAAGACCATTGTTTGGTGCATTGTGTCCAGTTTCCTAGTTCTTTCCTGAGGGAGCCTCAACATAGATCCTTTTTGCAGAACACACGAGTCTGCCTAAAAACAATATTTACTTAATTATCACTATCCATAAAATAAAGAACATGGCAGAGATATTTTTTATATTACTTAAGTTTTTCCTTATATTGATTTTGCTTAAATAGAGAGATTTTTATTAGAAGTTTTTTGTTACACAACTAATAACAGATGATTGTAGGAAAAGTAGAAAATCCAGAATAACAAAAACTTGGTGCAAGACTATTTGTGATTATAGAATGACTCTCAAAATTGCATAGTAATTTATTTAGAATATTTTTCTTAGTGCATATGTTTAGATAAATATGGAAAGTTATGTAAATTTAATAAGAACATGTACATACTATTGTTCAAGTGAAAACATTTTTAAATTTTAAAAGTAGTAAATTTCTTAGTAAAATTAAATATACACACACACTGAAAAGTGAAAACTATTTTTCTTTTACTCTCCATCCCAAAGATAACTTCTCTTAAGTGTTATGTATTTATTTCCAGAGTTCTTTCTGTACGTACAAAAACACTAGAGTATTTTTCTTTGCAAAAGAAATCGTTCTGTACAAGTTTCCTCTTCTCTTTCACTCTTTTTCTTTCCACCTAATTCATAAAGGTAAATTTCATCCTTTAAATGGCCCCTGATGATTTCATTATGTGGTTGAACCATGATATATGCAACCAACTTATTATATATAGGTATTTATCTATATTACTCCCAAATTTTTGCCTTTGATCACTTGTTTGATTTTTCCTAAGCACTAGGTTAAAAAAAAATTTAATATTGTAATACTGCCCTAGTTACATAGTAATTTGTGCAACTTTTTCCAGCAATATATTAATGTCCACTTTTAAAAATGCATTCTAACATTGAGCAGTATATTATTTTAAAAATATTTCCAATAGATTAATATAAATGAATATCTATTATGTTAACTGTCACTCCTTAGACTATTAGATTCCAGGTTGTTTATCGGACATTTTAGGTGGAGGGGCGTTCCCTGCCCGTGGACTTTGCCTGACTTTATATCATGCACGTTCATCTTTCTCTTATTTTCTTTTTTGCAACAGTTCATCGCAAAAATCATTTTGTTCTGAATAATTCTATCACATTGTTTAAGACACCTGTTGTGATTTTTATTAAAATAAAATTGGACTTATATGAAAATGAGAGAATTGCTATCTTTACAATATTGAGTCTTCCTTTCAAAAACATGTGGCAGAGAAGGGAAGAGCAGGGTTCTGAAGGAATGTAGGGAAAGTCTAACGTGTGGGGTGATGGATACCCCAGTGGTCACGTTCTCACTGATACATGCATACGCCAAGACTTGTCCAGTTGTACGCTTCAAATATACACGCTGCATGTATCCCGATTATGGCTCAATAAAACTATTTTTCATAGTGCCACCGAATGTGCAATAAACAGTTTTCAGCCAAAAGTTAAAATTGAGTTTGAACAGAAGATTTTTTTGTACTGCCTTTGTTAGGTTTCTCCTACCCAAGTTATAATGGCTATCTAAAATAAATTAGGGAAGCAGAGGAAGTCACTTCAACCTTCAAGAGGGAGGAAAATGAACCCGTAAAATAAGTGCTTTCAAGGCAGGCTCAGCCTAAAAAAACCTAGAAAATAAATATGACTTCTGAGGACCATTACACGGGAATCATTATCTATAATTCTCTGAGAATAAAGGAAAGTGGAGACTACCCGAGAGAGAAAGAAAAAGATACAGAATTGCTCTGTAACTGAACCCTGTAGTTAAAGAAGGTTAATGGCTTTATGATAAATTTTTAGAGAACAAAATTGAGAAAGAGACGTTCTCAAAAACCTTTTTTTTCAAGTACAAAAGTTCATAATTTAATAATTCCAAAAAGTAGTATGAGCTGGAGTCGCACACACACTCATTACACAGGATTTATGGAGTTGACGGTGACCTGAGAATTTAATGGAAGGACGTGCTACTTGAAGAAGCTGCCGGATGCTGTCCGCAGGACTGTGAGTCAGCTGGGGCCCAAGCTCTGCTGAGTGGGGCAGTGAGCTGCGTCTCAGCAGTGGGCACTGAAAGTATTGTGCTCCAGCGAAGCTATTTTAGCAAACAGGCACTTGTAAATACTCTCAGTATTTACAACCTTCTTTGCTATAAGAATGAGATAAATTTTGAGTTAAAATCTTAAATCAAGATATTGTGATTAGAAGAGAAAGAAGAGGCATTAAGAGAGTCTCTCTCTCTCTTGAATCTGAAAGCCACGGTTCAAGTCCAAATGTAGACATTTACTAGCTGTGAAATAATAACAAAAAAAATTGTTTAGCTTTTCAGAACATCAGTTTCCTTAGATGTGTTAAATTGGTAATAAAAATGTATGGACCTTCTAAGGTTCTGGTAAAAGTTAAATATCTTATGCATGTGTAAATTTTTTTCGAAATATAATAGGCACTACAAATATTGAGCATTATTAAAATGATGTTGAAAAGTCATCAGTGGGAGCCCTGATTAATTGATGGTTAATTTTTAATAGTTTTTTTTTTTTTTTTTTTTTTTTTGCAGTTTTTGGCCAGGGCTGGGTTTGAACCTGCCACCTCCAGTATATGGGGCTGGCGCCCTATTCCTTGAGCCACAGGTGCCACCCCTAAAGCCAATTTTTAAAAGTTGAGGCATCAGCGTTCAAAAAGAGCATTTGTTCCATCAAATGCAGTGACTTTGGAACAACCAAGGAAACACCCTATGTAATCCCCACTCCATATGCACCCCCGAACACACTGTATATTTAAAATTTAGGGGGATGAAAGGAGAAGATAATGGGAGCTAGCAGATGGGCATATGATTGTAAAACAAATATGAAACTCTATAAAACTAGATTGTACTGTGTTGATTTTGTATGTGCCTGTCTGTGTCCTGGGATTTTAGAGTTCCACCCCTGCACGTTGACCGTTTCTACCAGGATGCCTCGAAGGCACCTCAGACTCAGCGTGCTCAATTTGGAACTCATTATCTACTCCCCAGTTGCTGAAGCTCAAAACCTTCAGGTCACCCATGACTTTCCCCTGTCCTTGACTCTCTCTGTGCCCCATGCGGATCAGTCTGCACATCCTGTTGATTCCACTTTCTGAATATCTTTTCTCTTCTCCTTCATCGGTACTTCTGTTACCACTGCCTGAGTTTTGGTTATGGGTTTCTTAAGCTTTAGTTTCCTCTCTTCTCCAACCAAGCCATCACCCCCACCAGGAACTATCGATTTCTAAAACATCAATTATCTTTGCAAAACACAAGACTTTCTCTGCCTTATGGGAATGCAACTTTAGGGCATATTCAGATCAAATAACGAGGATGTATGTTTAAAAGTTGTTCATCTAGCTGGGCATTGTGGTGGACGCCTGTAGTCCCAGCTAATCAGAAACTGAGGCAAGAGAATCACTTAAGCCCAAGAGTTTGAGGTTGCTGTGAGCTGTGATGCCACAGCGCTCTACTGAGGGCGACATAGTAAGACTCTGTCTCAAAAAAAAAAAAGAAAGAAAGAAAAGAAAAAAAGCTATTTATCATAGCTTTTATTCATCATAGTATTGTTTATAACAGGAAAAACAAGAACTCTATTTCAGGGAGGGAATTATATCAACTGACAATACAGCAGTAATTGGGATTACACATGTATATTTAACAATTTTAAAAAGCACTGATAATATCAATGCTAATGACAAAAATTAAATTACTGAATAACATACACAAAGTTGCAGAGGAATATATTACACTATAAGAAGGTTTCTAGGTGATAAAATTTAGCAAGAATTTTTCTAGTCCAAAAAACAAATGCAAAATGAAACTAAAATAGAACAAAATTCTTGCTATGTAGCTCTTTGCAAAAAGTCGTGCTTATGGCAAGAATTTCAGTGACCAACCAAACTCTATAGCTCAGCACCTGTGAAATGCCAAATAACAAATGTCTAAAGTCCTAGAAGTTAGAAAAACTGGGGGCTTCAGGACATCCCATACCTGCCTTAATTATTGAAAAGCTTTTGTAGAATCTGATATCCACTATCCTTTACTCCCTGTACTTACAACTGTCCTTTCCCTTTATACGTGTTTCCTTTTATTTAAAGCTGTGTTAGTACATATCTTGGAAGGCCAAGGAAAAGTGATGGGAGGTGGTGGAGGCGGGTTGCTGTCAAAGCCCTGTTGCCTACCTACTAAGCTCTGTGTCTGTTCATCAGTTAAGGGCCTTAATGAGAGTTCATTATTTTCAGACACTTATGTTGGCTCCTTCACTGTCTTTTTAATACCAGTTCTGATGATTTTTTTCTCATTTTTTTTAATGGTAGTAGGACCTGATGTCATGTACAAACTTTCTCAGTCAATAAGTCAGTTTTTCTTTTTCCCCTCTTTTGAAAGGGAACAAGGCGCAACATCTGTGTGTTTTTCCGTGCACACCCCCCACTGCCAGTAACTTTGCAATTTGCACATATATGTTTTTTCAGATTAATATAAGGTATATATGATTGATTGTGTTACATTTTTGCATGTGTTAAGTAGTGTCCAAGTCGCAGTTGAGTCCTTTGCTCAGAAGGCGTGCTGTATACCCTGACAGGGACCTGTTAGGTTGGAGCTTACCGAGCGCCCTCCCCCTACTTGAATTTGATTGTGTTTTTCTCTTGTTCATCTACTAGTTTCAAATTAGTATTAAGTACATAGGGGGCCTGCTTTTTCATTCTCAAGATACTTTACTGAGGACAACATTCTTTAACTCCATCCAGGTAAACACAAAAGATGTAAAGACAGTGGTAGGGCTATTTATTCATCGTTCAGGGGGTTTTTTGTTTTATTTTGTTTCAGTTTTTGGCTGGGGCTGGGTTTGAACCTGCCACCTCTGGCATATGGGGCCAGTGCCCTACCCTTTTGAGCTACAGGCACCGCCCTATTCACAGCTTTTTATAGAAATGTTTTTATTAAGGTTTATTACATGTGGCATGTTAAGGGTTTCTTTGTTTTCTACTTTGATAATCCATTACCTTAGTAAATATCTTAATCCTTGCCAGAAAACAAAAAAAAGATTACATCTAATCCCTTTTCGGATCACTTTACTCTTTTTGTGTTTCCATTTCATCCTCACTACACACTCCGATCTCTTTTATTATGCATAGAATTGTTGTAAGTCATGACATGGTCATAAATACATGTATCTATGTATCATCTGTCATCTGTAACATAGACAGATGGATGGATATATTACACAAAATTTAATAGTTGTTTTTGTTTTTAGAACTAAAAAGAATTAACAATCTTAAAAACTTTGTCTCTACACATGGAAGCAATGAAATTCTGTTAGTGTTAAAATTCAAAAGCAAAAAAAGTTACTCTGGTGATTTTGTTGTTGTTTTGTTAGAGGAGGGTGCGGGCAAGGAAGGGTTGTGAACATAGAGCCTCGAGTAGAGCTGCCTGGGTTCAAATTTATTGGCACTTTCTAGCCGGGAAACTTGAGGCAACTCACATAAGCTGTTTAAGCACTAGTTTTCTGTTCTGCAAAATGGCAATAGTAATAATACATAATTGATTGTGTCATTACAGGGTAAAACAAGATAATGCAAGGAAAGTGATGGCCATGTGCTTTGTACAAAATGAATACTCAAAAGCTTCTTTAAAATCATGCTTTCTTATTCCAGAGGCAGTACTTACAGTTATAAATATTAGGTCTTTTGCTCATACTTCACATTACAATTTCCAAAGTGCCTTCACAAATATGATCTCATTTTCTGAGATCAGTAAATATCTTTATATTTACAGTAAATATCATTATCACAAACATGAGACATAGAAATTCTTAGCTGTCTTTTCTAGGGAGGAAACTGAGTCTCACAAAAGTGAGTCAGCCAAAGGAGACTCATTAGGGGGAGGACTAGGACCAATCAAGTGTCTTTTGCAAAGGTCGGTCTGGCAGCTGACAGAGACGCCCATACCTCCTGGAACATACGTCTTAGTACAGGCAAGTAGTTGCTCTTCTGTATGTTCATTCCTGGCACTGGGTTCTGTTGTTATTGTGAAAGTTGTGACCTTGCCACTCATCGAACAGATGGCATTGCTTGATTAAAGTCTGGCCATATTGAGAACTTTTCTGTAAAGCTTTTCTCATTTGGGGAAATGTTTCTTCCAACTGAAGTGGTTTCTTTCCACCACTTGAGCGGACAAAATCATGACCCATCTTTTCATAAGAAGTTTCTGCCACATTTAATTTCAGGAGGACAGTGTTGAACTTATATTTTCAGAAGTCACCTTCCTACTCTCTTAAGAAAAGAGAAAACTGAAGACTCCTTGACAAAGGTGAAGGTCTATAAACATTCACACTCATTCCTTAATAAAGAATTGTCTGTCTTCATAGAGGTCGGACTTTGAGCAAGTAGATGTCTGCTGGGGTTAGGGTTAGGGTATGAGTATCACCATGTACATGTAAAAACAAGGGAAGGCAGTGGGAAAGAAGCCCAAGAGAAAAGTACTGTAGATTTTACATAACACTATTTAAATTAATCTAAAATATAAAATAATCTATAACATCATATAAAGATGTATGTGTGCATGTGTAGGTATACATGCATACAGATGATATACACACACATATGTATATACATACTTGATATATGTGTATGTGTGCATGTCTCCATACTTCAAAGGCTGATAGTCCCAGATGAATGTGAAGATCAATGTAGAATTAGGTTTTTTTTTTTAATGTTAATGTTATTTTATCTTATTAAATCATAGCTGTGTACATTAATGCAATCATGGGGTACAATGTGCTGGTTTTACATAAAATTTGAAATGTTTTCATCAAACTGATGAACATAACCTTCACGGCATTTTCTTAGTTATTGTGTTTTAAACAAAAAACTAAATAAGACATTTCTGCTAGACTTTAAAGTTTCATTTTAACTGAAACTCTACAGCAGTGTATTTTGACCTTTTCTATCTCCTGGCATATTTGAACCTATGGTTAAACTTCTATGGCATGCTTAAGTTATGTTGATGAAAAAAAGAATATACTTACTGTGCTTTGAACTTCTTTTGAAAATAATTCAATCTTTTTTTTTATTAGAGTTAGAAGATGATAAGTAATTTTTTTTGAATGGTAACTATGTACATTAATGCACTTCTGGGGTACAGTGTGGGGTTTTCAATCTTTTAAAATAATTTGATCTTTTGAAATTTTTCACAGTATACCCAAGATCTCATGGCACACCAGCATGCCACGGCACGTTGATTGAAAAATCACTGCTGTATAGTATAGCCATAAAGATGGAGCAAGTTTATTTATGTGTAAGATTAATTATTTTATTGTCATTGAATCAGATATGGGTGGATTCAGGCAAAGGCAAGTCAAAGCAGGCTAAGAAGACATTTAGATTCAGGAATGAGGCCAACTTGGATTTCTGTCTTGATTTTACCACATATAAGTAAAATTTCCTCAGGGAAGTTGTTTAATATTTTAAACTCAGAATTCACATCTAGTGAATAGAGTTACCAATGCCTCTTTCATACAGTGGCTGCACAGATTAGCTGATATCACGATTTACATGGCTTCTCCATTCAAGGCTCTCCCTGAGTTGATTAGCTAGGGCCTCCATAAACAAGTACCAGAAAAAGTACATTTCTATTGCTCTTTCTTAAGCAATAGAAACGTATTGCCTCATAGTTCTGGAGGCTGGCGATCTGAGATCATGGTGCAGGCAGGGCTGGCTCCTTCTTAGGGCTGTGAGGAAAGATCTGTTCCAGGCCCCCTCCTTGCCCCACAGATGGCATCTCCCAGTGTTATCACTTCTTCTCTCTGCACATGTCTCTATGTCCAAATTTCCCTCTTATTGCAGATGCCAGTGACATTGGAGTAGGGGCTACCTGACACCAATATGACTTCATCATAACTAATTACATCAGCAAAACCCTATTTCCAAAGCAGGTCACATTCTGAGGCACGGAGAGAGTAGGACTTCAACATCCAAATTTTTTTGGGGGGAGGGGGGGACACAATTCAAACCATCACACTACCTAAAGGTCATTTCCTCAGACTTTGCTCGACTAACTTTTCTAAGAACAATCCTTTCCCTTCTCAACATGCTCAGTCTCTTGTTATGTAGAATGTGTATAATTACACAAATCAAAAATCTATCTGTTCTCTTATTCTTTTTCTATCCCACATACTAGTCTGACAACTTCATGAGGCAGGGCTTCACCTGTCCTGAATATTGTTCTATTCTGGGCATGCAGAATTGTGCCTGGTACAAAATAGATCCTCAATCAATATGTGTGGAAACAAAGGATAAACTGTCTCACTCAAGGTCAGGGCCCAGTAAATGATAGATGATATAACACTCTTAAAAAAGAATTTCATTTTCTATCTAAATTAGTAGTCATTCGTCACATGTGAAAGAAATGAAATTATTTCACTTTAATAAATTTAAATTTAAATATTCATTAGCAGCTATTATATTGGACGGCACAGATATAGAACTTTTCAGCAATTGCAGAAAGTTCTTTTGAACGTGGCAGGACCTGGACACGTAGATGAGGGCATCCATGATTCAGTTCTGACCCAGCCCTGCTCGATGAAATCCACAGCACTTCCCACCACTGCTGCTCTCCAATGCCACGGAACAAGTAACTCTTGATTGGTTATTTTTCATGGTGCTTATAGTCCAGGTTACAAGCATCCTTTTCTTCCATTATTAAAGTAAAAGTATAACTTCAAGTTTTAAAAAGCTCGAAGGGATTGTTGTCAGAATCTCATTAATATGTTTGTTGTGGATTAGGCAGCAGCAATTTTTTTACTTTAATTTTTGTTCTATTTGCTATTCCAATAAGTAAGCGGTAGGCATAGATGACTCATCTATAGACCATTTTACACAACTTTAGGGATGGCTCTTTGAGAAACAGGTATTTAAGAACAAGGAATTCAGTTATTTCTAACTTGAGGACAAAACATGGATCCAGGTGCAGGAGAGGCTAGCAAGGAGCCAGCAGGTGTTCATCTGTGAGCTCATTTCTTCCCTCAACCCAGACAGTATATGGATTTTCACCATCCTTATTCAGCCCCTACCTTAAGGACAAGCAGATGCAGGGTGATTTCATGCTCAGAAAATAACCAAAGGCTACCAAACATTTCTCACGGTTGCTAGTGAAAACCATTGCCATGAATAACAATCTGTATTTTATAAAAACTCTTTTGGCCTGCAATAAAAATCTGATGCTTCTGGGCTGGAGCATACATTCAGATATATTACAAATCCTGAAGCATAGTTCTTTTTAAAAATTTTTAATTCATGTATTTATTGTTTTAGGATTCATTGAGGGTACAAAGAATTAGGTTACATTGACTGCATTTGTTAGATTAAAATCCTCCTTAAACTCACGTCCTGCCCCCACAAGGGGTTTCATACACCGTGTCCCTCAACTCTCCTTCCCTCTCCCTGCTACCTCATTCCCCTACCCCACCCTTGTACTAGCTCTTCTACTGCTTTCATATGAAAATTGAGTACATAGGATTCTTGCTTCTCCATTCTCATGATGCTTTACTAAGAAAATGTGTTCCACCTCAATCCAGATTAATACAAAGATGTAAAGTCTCTATCTCTTTTAATGGCTGAATAGTAGTATTCTGTGGTATACATATACTATAGCTTGTTAATCCATTCCTGGGTTCTTGGGCATTTAGGTTGTTTCCATATTTTGGTGATTGCAAATTGAGCTGCAGTAAACAGTCTAGTGCAAATGTCCTTATAATAAAAGAATTTTTTCGTAGTAATGGGATTGCAGGATCACTGAACCATAGTTCTAAATGATGGATTTTCTTATATAATTTGCTAAATAGAAGGCTTGTCCGTCAGGGACTTAATTAATACATAATGCAATTAGAAAGTAATAGAAAAGCATACAGTTTACATAAAATTCAGTATCTAGATAAGAATAAAATATGAAATATATGTGGCAATGAGTTCAAAATACATTTCTATTTTGGAAAAAGAATTATAAAAGAAAACCTTAGAATTCCATGCATTTTTGAAATCTCTATTACTATCATTTTCATCTTCGAACAGCAATATAAATCAGTGTCACCTGCTTAGTGACTTTTCTGAAAAGAAAAGGTGTTCTCAGGCAATTTTCTACTGGAATAATATGCACATCTTCAAACTCATCACCATCCAGTTAAATTTAAGAAACAGTAATTGATTACTTCACATGAGTAAAGACACATTTATCCTGGAGAACTACAAATACTCCTGGAAGGCCTAGACTCTCGCTGGTAGTAATTCAATTCTCACTGCCTAAATGTGGTAGACTATTCCTCTGGGACTGAATAGAGGAGGTATGAAAAATTAAATATGTGCAAAATACAAACCTTCCTGATAGGTCCATTGGGCTGTTTTTCAAAAGAAAAAGCCATGTTATCATTTGAGGATTATGGAACTAACAAAACCCACAAGGAATATATTCACCAGAAAGAATTCTTTAGACTAAAGAAAGACCTGATTTATGTTTGGGGCACAATAAATAATTGAAGGATATATATTTGCACTATCTAGAAATGCCTCTATTCATCAATCTGTTTTGGTACTTTAGCTTACTGCCAATTAAAGTTATTACCTTAATTTATTTAATCAAAATATTGACTCTATTCTCATGCTGTAAATAACTTGGGACATGATTTGGATCTTAATTTTTTTTTAAGCCACTGAAAGCTAGACAATATGATGTTCATCCTTTTCATCTTTTCACCATTAAAATATTAGTGTCTTTACAGTATTTTAGTTTAGTTTATAAATTTTATTAAAAATCTTTGTTTCCATTTTTTGCAACCTGAAACTTGCAATTTACTTAACCAAAATTATATAATAAAGTTTCCAGATTAAGAAGTTAAGTTACCCAGTTCTATAAAGCAGTCACCCTTCAACATGAAGGATGCGGCAGCAAATTATCCAGATGTTTGGCTATATTGGTTTTCTATTGCTGAGTAACAAATTGCTATAAATATAGCAACTTAAGACAGCATTTTTTTTTCATCTCATAGTTCTTTATTCAGAAATCCAGGATGACAGAGCTGAGTAATCTGCTCAGGGTCTCAAACTCAGGAGTGAAATTAAGGGATTGGTCAGCTGTGTTTTTATCTGGGGTTCAGGGTCATTTCACAAGTTCAGTCCTGCCACCATTGGAAGAATTTAGTTTCTTATAATTATTAAAATGGAAATCTCTGTTTTCTGGCTAGCTGTTGCCTGTAGTCTCCTGTGACCTTCTAGGGACTACTCTTAGGTTCTTGCCCATTGGTTATCTCCATTGCAGCCATAGAGAACCTCCTGTCTCACATTTCTCATCTCTCTGACTTCCTCTTTTGCTTCCAGCCAAAGAATAGCCTCTACTTTTATAGGGTTCAAGTAATTAGGTTAGTGCGCCCCCCCCCATCATCTCCCTATCTTAGGGTCAACTGATTAGTAACCTTAATCACATCCACAGTGTAGATGGAAGTGGAATCCCATGTAATGTAATATAAACTCATGGGGTAACATCAGTTACTGAAAGTCTGAAAGTAATGGAGGCCATCTCAGAATTCTGCATCAGCCAAGATATCTAATTTTCCTATCTATAAATTTCAACAATGGAAAGAGTATTGAAAAGGAAATACCATTTAGATGTTTTTTGTTTTATATTTAAATGACAACAAAAAGTAACAGCCGTAAAATGAGGTAACATGTTGGCTTTTTCGGGATTGGAATATAGCAATCAGAACTGATAATGACAGACATCAGACTGCAATGTCTTAAAGGGGCACTGAAAATTTTAGCATTTGAGAAATGAAGAACTGCTAGGCAAAATGAAGAAATGACCATGAAATTGAGAAGCTACGGGAAGTAATCCTTAGCAATATGACATAGAATAAATGTCTCGGTAGACAGAGAAATCAGAGGCCATGTGAGTGTTTCCATTTAAGGGGCACAACGTTATGGTGGCACACCTCTTGGGGTGGGATACAATTATAAGCGGAACTTTACCTAACAAATACAAACAGTGTAACCTAATTCTTTGTACCCTCAATTAACCTGCAACAATAAAATAATTAAAATTAAGAAATCAGAGGCCATTTAATTCCTCTGTGCATCAGTCTACTTGAACATCTTAGTTTAGTGCAGATGAAAGCCAAATGCTACAATATTTGTGCCACAGCCCACCCACAGCTTCCTGCCGGCTGCTCCTGGGGAGTGTGTTTCTCACTGCATCACCTTGCTCCTATACTCTTTAAGGAAGTTTCAAGGGGGAAGAAAAGATAGGGAGGAGATTTAAAAAAAAAAAAACAGACAGATTTGAGAGGTGATCTTTTGCTTTTCTTTTCTGTAAGTGAGAATTTGTAGATAGAGTGGGAAGAACCATTGTGACCCGAGTGGACAGGGGCAGGAGTGTGTGGAAGTAGAAAGAAATAGACTGAAGATGTCAGAAACAGCTGAGAAGTTCCCAGAGAATGGAAGAGTGGATGGAATTAAGAGAAAGGTCCTGAATAGCAGAAAGGGGATAGAATTAAGAGCAGGTAAGGGTCCATTTAATATAGAAAGGGATGACCTCAGTTCTCTGAAATGTTAGAAAAAAACAGAAAATGAGTACTGGATTCAGATGAGAGATATTAATCAAAAAGCCATTTCATGTAAGGCTTCTATTCTGTCATTTCCAAGTGGAGCCCACGTGTGTGTGTGTTTCTTCTTTGGAAAGTGAGAAAAAATAGTAAGGCAAATAGAACACAGCCCAAATAATATTTATGAATGTCAGATAATACAATGCATGCCTAGAATGGGACATACCATGTTATAAATGCTCAGAAATGTTAGGGTTTTTTTAAGTATCATTGCCATTATTATTTTCTAGTGATAGTAAAGGAGAATGAGGTAAAGTTATGAACTTAGAAGTAACATAAAAACTTTAAATAACTTACTGAGTAATGTTATTGCTGAAAATCATTGAAACCCCTGTAAAAGTAAATGGCATTACTGATGGATCATCCAGCCAACCTGGCTGATCTTTTTTCTAATGATACTTGACAGCCCAGAAGGTATGGAGAACACAATGGATATCAAGGTTCATGAAATGTCAGAGACTGTCCCTCTGGGGACCTGTTCTCATGAGGGCACATACAAGTTCAAGAGGAGTTAGAAAGTTTAAGTGGTTGGATGATAACAGATGTAGTCAGAGGGGAAATTGTGCCAGAGTTTCAAGTCTCAAAGATTCACCTCTACTTCACTTGGGAAAGCCAAAGTCATGGACTTGGCCATCTCTAAACCTTCTTCTCAATGGTAGAGGCTTTTAAAACATATATGTATGCCTATACACATATATTTGTGTATGTATGTATATATACATATACTTTTTACTTAAAAAATAAAAGAAACAATGTTGTAGAAAGAACTCTGTTCTCTAAGCCAAAAATATCTGATTTTGAACCTGGAATCCAGGGAGACAATTTCAGGCTTAACTTCAGATTAGTTTCATCTTTACAAGCCATGGCTTTCTTTGATAAAGAGGCAAGATTTGTCATAACTCTTTCAAAATCAGATGGAATAAAAGATATAAAAATATAAACTATAATGTATAAATATTCTGAACTACAAAGTCATCTACATTTAAGTCCTTGTTGCTATTTACTTGAGTCCATTTCTCAGATTTCACATATTTGTTGGGCACAGAAAATTTTGAATTTGGCTTCCACAGTTACACAGCCGAGTTGAACAACATATCCTATACTTTACTGATTTATTAGGCAAGGAAAAAAAAATCAAGCAAAATGATTTGGATGCCTTCATGCCAGGGAACTTTTGATAAATTAAAAGCCAGGCTTGCTAGGAACAACATCATGACTGATGTTGTTTATAACCAGGATCTTCTGCAAACCTACACTTCTCAGGAAAAGCCTCTGTTGCCGCAGAAAGGAGAGTAGGGAGAAAAGTGTACCTGAGTTTAATCAGCAAGAAACTACTAGGAATTAGCCACCATGCCCAGGAATACCCAGCCCTTATTTCTCTGCTTTCCTTAGCTGAAGGATCATTTACAACCCTAGCAGGTTTGCTTTCTGATTGTAGGCAAAGCTTTCACCGGGGCGAACTCCGATGCAAACCTCTAAGTCAGGGATGCTAAAATCACCATGGTGACAAGAGGAACTCAGCTGGCTTCTTATTTACTCAGTGCATCCCGGATAAAGGTGCTCACTCCAGGAGGCACAAAGGATGTCCGTTAATTTTGAGCTTTTATTTGTGAGTCAAAGGGTAATGCGGATGCACGACCTCTGGAAGGGATCTGATCAATTCCTGGTCTCTGGGTGTGGGTGGTAACTTAGAAATTAGCAAGGAGACCCTCCAGACTCTGAGAAACTAAATCTGAGATGGCAACCTGTGGTGGGAGGTTGAAAATTGCAGGGTTGAATCTGGCAGTGCCCTATAGGCCCACAGCTCTAACTTGCCTGATTGAACTTACACAAAGAAAGTAAGTGGAGATGTGTTTGAACTCAACTGTAGGGTTAAAAAGAAGAGGACATGAGAGTATAGGAGATTTGTCTACATTTTTATAAAAAAGAAGTCTTACAAGGCAATCCTAGTTCTAGTTATCTTTTAAGAATAAACCATAGACTATTGCAAGAGCTTCGGAACCCTTCTTCCCCACGCGGGCTATTTGCCATTCCCTTCATCTTCCTTAATGTTTTCTCCTAACTGCCAGTTTAAAACCAAAAGGACCCCTATAATTTTACCACCCTAAGTGACTCCAGAATTGCATAGACAAAACAGGTAACAACTGAGTTCTGTGGCTCTCAACCTGTGTACTTTGAAAAAATATTCATGCTTTGGTTCTCTCTGCAGAACTTCAGATTTCATGGCGCCTATGGGTTCTGGGACTTTATAGCTACCAGGGGGCCCTATGACGCAAGCAAGGGCGAGAAAGACAGTCTTATTGTTTCCTCTTCCCCTTCCTTAAATCCACTGACCTCAACTTCACTTCTACTCAGGCAACTCACTCCATGGCCACACCCAAATTTTGTCATCAGCCAGAACTGCTCCCCCTAACTTCAGAGTCTCAAACTCACAAACTCCACATTCTCAACCTAGCCCACATTCCTTCCAGCTCCTCTTCTTGCTTAAAGACCCATTATTCTGATCTTCCCACAGCTTTCTTGCTAAGCCCTCCGTTGTTATTCTGCTATATTAGAATAGGAAATTTACAGGGCAGGATTAAGCCACCTGTGAGGGTCTCCACGTTTACCCCTGGCGTTTAGCAAGTCACCTCTCTAGACTCAACTGGAGGAAGCCTTTAATCTCCCCTCCAATCCTGATTGTCTCTCTAGTCAGTCTCCTGGCGATTTCTCCCGAATTAAAACCCCTTCTCTGTGTCACGTGGAAGTTCGCATCCTTTCTCTGTTTGACTCAGAAACCCACATCTGGGCCTTGGATCTGCCCACTGCGGCCTGTTCAGTTAATGCTCCTTCTCCTGCCCCTCCTCTGGGATCAACAGCCCTCCCATGGGCCAGGTCTTTAACATGCTCAAAATGCTCCCCTTGTGAAACAGAACAACACAAAACCACGCACACAACTAATTTTCATTAGCCCTGCATTGCCTCCTGCCTTTCTCCCCTTCTCAGCCAAAGGATTTTACATTCGTACTCTCACATTTTGCATTTTCCCACACCATGAGTACTGACATTTTTAGTGCTAAATCCAGATGACTTTTTTTTTCGTCTCTATTTTCCTCCGATTCGCCTCAGTGTTTGAAGAGTGTTGACCACTCTCTATACTTAAAACAGTCTCTTCCTCCATAGGCTCCTCGCCATCTGCCTGCAATTTGTCAGTCTTCTTGGAGGTTTCTCGATCCTCTGCCCACTCTGTGAGGGAAGTGTTCTTCTGTGTTTTGTCCCCAGCCCTTTCTGGTCTTACCCTCTATTTCAGAAGTGTTCAACTATGGCTGTGTCTCGGAATCACTTGCAAAGCCTTTGAAAACACAGCCGTCTATTCACTGTGCTCCATCATCTGACTTAGAATTTCTAGGGAGTGGAGCCCGGGCACCTACATTGTTTGGAAATTCCACAGATGACTCTGTGTGTTCACATGAGAACCAGCGTGGTGGTCTAACTCACTCCCATGCTTTCACAGGCTTCCCTGATAGCTGTCAGTACAAACACCTCCCGGATCCCCAGCCCCTAGGCTTTTATTCTAGATAAGCCTGCACAGGCTGTCCCCATGCAGTGCGTCTCAGCCTGCCTCCCTGCCTCCACCCTCTTCCCATCACATCCCGTGTGCTCCTCCTCCTGCGTCTCTATCCTCTTAGATGACATTGGACTTCACCAAGTCATATAAGCCAGAGATTGGTTCATCACTTTTCCATTGTTTTCTCTATTTTATGCCTCATGTACCATCAATTGTCAAGCCTTTTCAGCTCCACCTCTAGTAGTTTTCAAAGTCTTGCACTGTTTTCTCTTGACACAGGTACTACTCTAGGCTCATTCATTGCCTGCATCCCTTGTGTATTGCTACAACAGAATACCTAAGATGAGGCATTTATAATGAACAGAAATTTATTTCCAATAGTTCTGGGGCTGGGAAGTTCACTTCCCAAGTTAAGATGCCCTTATCTTGAGAGGACCTTCTTGCTGTGAAGGGGTGAGAGGGCAAGAGGGGGCTGAACTTGCCCTTTTTAAGGGTACCAACTCTACCCCTCGTGGCCTAATCACCTATTAAATGTCCCACCTCTTAATCCTGTTAAAATAGCAAGCAGCCACCATCACCTCTCTTCGGAAATACCTTCACCAACTGCCGACAGTATCCTTTGCATTCAGTTTTGCTCACCTCATCCATCTGTTCCTTGCACAATACTCAGTATATTTCTTTCTAAAGGGTAAATATGATTACATATATTTCCTGCTTAAAACCTTTCAGTAACTATCTGTTGCTTTCAGAATAAAGAAGGAAGTGTGAGATGGCACACATGGCCCATCAGGGCCTGACCCTTGGTCTCTTGCCAGACCCTGTCTTGTACTCTGCACGGTTTTGATCACAATTCCCTGAATGTTCACCGTCTCATCTCCTCTTGTCTCTGGGGCTTTGTTGCCCCTTTTGCCTAGAATGCCCTCTTTCCCTTGGCTCAGGTCTCCCATTTTTCATCTGTGCCAGGTAACCCCTCTTTTTTCCCAGTACATATATCATCTTTTAAAGGATCTCTGCCTAATAATTGACCTCATGGAAACAGCAAGTAAAATGATAATTACCAGAGGCTGGGGAGGGTGGTAGTGGAGGGGGAATAAAATGGGGATGGTTAACAGGTACAAAAATGTAATTAAATAGTTATATAGAATGAACAATATTTGATAGCACAATGAAGTGATGATAGCCAACAATAAATTATGGTACATGTATACTTTAAAAGAACTAAAAGAGTGGAATTAGAATATTCCAAACACAAAGAAATGGTAAATGCTTAAAGTGATAGATCCCAATTATGCTGATTTGATTAATACACTTTATATGCCTACATCAAAACAACACATATTTCCTATAAATGTGATACCACTATTACATATCCATAACAATTAAAAATGAATTTATAAAAAAGAATCTTCAGACTTAAGACAGCTTCATGTATATTTTATATCATGGCCATATTGTGTCCTATACACTGATTTACTTCTCTCTCCCTCCTGACTCCCTGTTCCTTGAACACAGATACTTTTATTCATTGAGGAATAATCTTTTAACATTTCAAATAACAAACTCTCAATGATTGTTGAAGAAATGAAAAGAAATGTGCAGAAATTTTAGCAAAACAAATGAAAAAATAATGACAAAGGGAAAAATCTTTTTTTTTTTTTTTTTTTTTTTTTAGAGACAGAGTCTCACTTTGTTACCCTTGGTAGAGTGCTGTGGTGTCACAGCTCACAGCCACCTCCAGCTCTTGGGCTTAGGTGATTCTCTTGCCTCAGCCTCCCCAGTAGCTGAGACTACAGGCGCCCGCCACAATGTTGGGCTGTTTTTTGTTGCAGTTTGGCCAGGGCTAGGTTTGAACCTACCACCCTCAGTATACGGGGCCAGCACCCTACTCATTGAGTCACAGGCACCACCCAAAGGGAAAAATGTTATAAATGGATGGTCAATAGCTGCAAATAGACAGAGCTGACTGACCTAGACAAAGGATATTGCTTAGTGAAAAGCATTTTAGTGGGATGGTAAGAGTTGAAAGCAGATCGCAGGGAATTGAGGAATAACTGTTGTATGACTTTTCAGGGGCTGCTGTAACAAAGCGTCACAAATTGAGTAGTTTAAGCAGAAAGGTATCATCTCACAGCTGGGGAAGTGAGGTGTCTAAGATAAAGGTGTTGGCAGGGCTGCCTTCCCTCTGCAGGACCAAGGGGAGGAGCTGTTTCAGGTCTCCGTCAGGACTCCCCTCTTCACGCGGTTTCCTCCTGGGTTCATGTTGTTCTTTTTTGTAAGGACACCAGGCATGCTGGATTACAGCCCACTCTACTCCAACATCTCCTCATTGTAGCCTAACTAATTATTCCTGAAACAAGTTATTTCCAAATAAGGTCCCATTCTCAGGTACTAGGGGTTAGGACCTCAACATGTGAAGTCTGGGGGAGACGTAATTCAATCCATAGCAAGTGTGAATTAATGAGGCATTGTGGGCCTCATGGATTGATTCCTGGTGCTATTATTGCCAGACATTCATAGATCAATATTAGCTGTTAATCCCTTTTTCAGGAGTCCTCATTGTAGCATAGTGCTTACAGTGGTATTCATGTAAAAGAAGTAAACAAATGACTTGCAGTATCTAGGCCTACCACACTGATTTCCAGAGTAAGCTCTCCAAGGTTGGAGGAGGGTGATGACATAGATTCTCAGCCATTGCACTCTCTCTTTACCTAACGTGTCCATAGGCAAAGCCAGGTTTGAAACCACCTATCTAAAATAAGATACATTGGCATGTTGGAGGGCATATTTTTAGTCATATAGCATTGACAGCAATAGTAAAAGACAGTTCACATCCTCAGCACTTGTAGATAAGAAAAACTAATAAATTAAAAGAAGAAAATGACAAAAAGTTAAAAAATCATATGTAAACTTATCTAATATTTAACATCTTGGATGGATATAATATTGTTAGGTCTAAGTAATACACTGAGTTAAATCCTTGATTATCTTATGTAATATAAGTATTAGTATTATGTATATTCCAACTAAGATAGTGCTATATATGTACAATATAAATATGTATATATTGAGTGTGTGTGTGTATCTCTTTCCCGACACTGATTTTTAGCTCTTAAAATGCATAAAATGGGGGGAGGGGGAAAGAAGAATTATAGTCTCCATGGGAGCAACTTTATACCAAAAACACAGAGGAAATTCTATTTGGAACCTGTCAGAGTGTAAAATTTTAGCACTTTGCTTTTATTCTCACAGATAAGTTTGGAAAGACAAAAGCCTCATCACAGCATTTGGGATCATCACTAGGGAACAGGGTGCTATCGAAGAGACAGGAATGTGGTGACTTGGAAAATGTTTTTTTGTAGCTAAAAGTCAAGATGAGTTGCCAATTTGGAAAGCTTCTATGGTGTATTTATCATAGTCATAATTTCTAATGGTTTGAGGAGTCATGGATCTGACCACATCAATTCCTGGCTCATTTTCAAAATGGGAAGAAAGTGCTGAAACACCAAAATCCTGGGCTGAAGTCTTTAAAATGTTAAAACTGGAAAAGAACTCATTTGTACATAAAGTGAAATGGGAATCAAATTGATGGAAATGGCTGCATTTTTGAAGTTCCATTGTAAATCACAATCTCATATATTGATTTTTTTTTTAAACCCAGCATGTTTGGAAATGGCTTTAATTTGCAGTGAAAGTGAAGAGATGTTCGTGTTTGGTTTTACTATTGAGACAGGTTGTAGATACTTACACAAAATATAGTTACTGTGGTATGTCATTGAACATACTGGAAACTACGTATACTTTGCTACAAGATAGTCCTGTTTTAGTTGAAACTCATTTCCATTTACCTAACTGGCTAGTGAACAGTGTAGGATGGGCAGTAAAAAGAATTTTGAAGTTTCTAGGGTCACGTTCAAAATAAGCCCTACAGTAACATCAGGAGGTCCGATTCCCCCAGCTCATGGAGACCAAAATGTGAACTGGAATGTTGAAAGGCTTCTCAGGAGACATGAAGACTGGGGACATCAGAGCAAATGTGGATACTTTGGTCTTTCTTGCATTGAATATGCCCACTGAGTCTTCATACATCCACTAAATATCTTGAAAATGTTGAGTGGTGAGTAAAAGATATATGACTCTTTGCCACGACTCTTTTTCTTAGAGGCTTCATAGCCATAAGTGTTTCATGGGAAACTTAATCCATGTGCCAGAGATTCATTTACACTAGACTTATCAAAACGACACAGGGAGGGATTGGATGTCCAGGCAACCCGAAAGTTTGAGTCCATTTAAGGCTTTTATCTCTGAACCAGAAAATCACAGCGAAATAGGACTTCTCAGAATTAAAATGTACTGGGGGGGTCAACTTCATTTATTTTTAATACATCCTAAGAAATCTTGAAATTGATTTATAACTTCTAACCTTAAAATGCTCATCTAACATATATGCACATACTGACATCCAGATAAAGAGTGCAGGGCTAGAAGGAAAATGTTCAACGTTAAAAATATCCCAAAGCAACCTTTGAATAACCCAATTTCAATATCAGCACAGTGGCCAGGGGATGTCACTGTGTTGTGTTAATTTAAAGAAATGTGGGGAATGTGTTCATTTGAAGAAAAATGTCTTCCTCGTGGCTGAAAAATAACTGGTGCTTAAAAAATTTTCACCCATGAAAGTAAAATCATGCTTCATTAATCCTTTGGTGTTGTGTGATATTCTGCAGTTTTTGGCTGGGGCTTGGGTTTGAACCCACCATCTCTGGCATATGGGGCCGGTGCCCTTCTCCTTTGAGCCACAGGCACCGCCCTTCTGCAGTTTTTTAAATGCTTCAAAATATGTAATCTCATCTGGTAAACAGAACTGGTATGATTATCTCCATTTTGAAAAGTGGATATGGAATTACAAGTTACTTTGGACATTGATGCCTTAATTGCAGTAACATTGACTGTGTTATATGCTGAGCCATGATTGTGCACAATATTAAAAGCAATGCTGAATATGTCTACAAAGTACTATTATATTTTTTTAATTGCACGTTGGCTATAATTGTAAGGAACCCTTGATTTGGGTTTTAGTTTTAAAAAAACTCCACAAAATCGTAATTCCTATCACAACGCAGAGCTTGAATAATATAATTGGCATAAACTTCAGTTTGAGTTTTTATCCAAAAATAAGATGCTTACTCCGGCCTGGTTTTCTTCCTTCCTAATTGGACATATTTACATTTTAAAAGGACCTGTTCCCAGGAGGCTAATCCAAAGGCAGCATGTTCTTTGAACCTAATATGTGCCCCATGGTCAGGTCATCAGGGCAGAAACTAAGGAATGGCCAGAATGTATTTAAATCATTTAGTGGCCTGGAAATAAGTTTAATTTTTCTCTAAATATGCCACAAAATATGATTAGAGAATATGTTCCCCCTTACTATGCAAACTCTAGTGCCATTTTTTTTTAATGTAGTTTTTGGTTGGGGCTGGGTTTGAACCCACCTACTCCTTTGAGCCACAGGCGCCACCCAATATGCCAACGTCAAATCAAATTATTCACTTAAAAAATTGAGCCAAAAAAATAAAAAAAAAAATTGAGCCAAGATTAAGATGATTTCTATCGTATAGCAAAAAAAGCCTCCTTAATGACTACCTTAATATTATTTAATTTTGGCTTAATGATATATAATCCATCTTGCAGATTTCATAATTTCTTCTTTTTTCTCTCATAAATTGCTTTAGTCTCTAAAATATGCACATTAAATTGAATGTTAATCCAGATGAAAGTGGAGTTGTATGACTCTTATGACCAGATAAAAATTACAAAGCAAGTGTCTGTACTGATGCTCAGCAACCTCCTTGGAAGAAAACCCCTTTTCACTAGGTCTACCAGGAAGCTCACCCTTTTCATGTTTTTTTTTTTCCTCTTCCTTTGGTTGCTCCATATTTTCCCTAACTGCTTCCACTCCAGCTCCCCAAATTCTTAACATTGAAATGTCCTGAGTTTAGTCCTTGTGCTCCTTTCTGTCTTTCGACATGTCTCCTTTTTCTTTGATTATATTATTTTTATTAATTATTAGTATTTTTCCAGCTGAAATACAGTAAATCATAACTATAAAATTTTAAAAAAAGTTAAAGTAAGAATAACTTCCTCTGATAATTCATGCTAAAGACAAAGACTAGCATGACATAATTAAATAACATTACAAAATGTTTATTTTTTATTTTATTTTTTATTGTTTGGGATTCACTGAGGGTACAAAGAATTAGGTCACACTGATTACATTTGTTAGGTAAAGTCCTCCTTGTAATTGTGTCCCACCCCCAAGAGGTGTGCCGTACATCATGCCCCCCCCATTCCCCCTCCTGCCTTCTCTCCACTTGCTCATTCCCCTACCACCCCCCTTGTATCAGCTCTTCTGTTGCCTTCATATGACACTTGAGTACATTGGATTCTTGCTTCTCCATTCTTGTGATGCTTTACTAAGAAGAATGTGTTCCACCTCCATCTTTACAAAAGATGTAAAGTCTCCATGTTTTTTAATGGCTGAATAGTATTTTAAAGTCTATATGCCATTGTCTGTCAAATTTCTACCAATTTGAACCTCTGCCCTGAGTACACATTTTCATGTGCAACTGCGTCCCTGCCATTCCACCTACATGTTTCCTACAAACCTGAAAACGAATGCATCCAAAACCGAAGACTTGCATTCCCCACCAAGGCTGCTCCTCCTACCAGCTCCCCCATCCCAGGCTAAACTCTGCCCTCATCTTTGATTCCCCTCTTCTTCTCACATCCCCAGTTCCAGTCCAATTAGCAAATCCATCCAGCTCTCTTATAAAGTATAACCTGCAACCTGACAGTTTCTCATCACTTCCATTGCTACCAGCACTGGTCTCCGTCACCCACCCTCATCCCCTGGCCCGCTGCACCACCTCCTCACTGCGTCCCCACTTCTTTCTGTTCTCCACACATCAGCACAGTGAGCTACTCAAACCCAAGTCACGTCAGAGCACTCCTTTGCCCAGAACACTTCGATAACTTCTGATGTCCCTCTAGTGAAAATGAAAATCCTTACAATAGCCTCCACCTGTTTGTCCCTGGTCTGGTACCTCAGATTTAGGTCCCACTACTCCTGCTCTGGTTCAGTCACACTGCTCCCCTCCTATCCCCTGACTTTCCAAGCACAGGACTGCTTCTGGAACTTTGCTCTTTTTATTCCTTTAATGAGAACTTGCATCCCTGTGACATCCTCTTGTTTTATGTTCTCACTTCTCCATTCTTTTTTTTTTAATTTTTTTTATTTTTTATTTTATTGAATGGTAACTATGTACATTAATGCACTTCTGGGGTACAGTGTGGGGTTTTCACATGCAATCTGAAACTTCTCCATTCTTTATTCAAGTGTCTTCAGAGTGAGTCCAGGTTTTTTGTTGTATATATAATTATAGCCACACCCTCCCTGTCCCTGGCACTGCCCATTCCCTCTCTCCTTCTTTGATTGTTCTTCCTCCTACTGCCACATAACCATCTATAGATTTTACTTTTTCTTTTTCTTTACCACCTCTCCTACCTCAAGTATATAATAAAGGCCCCTAGTGTTTTCATACTTCACTGCTGAATCCCTGGCCTCTGCAGTTGTTGCTGGAACATGGGGGCAGTCAATAAAAATGAATGGCTGATTATCGCCCATCATCCTCTCTTTGAGTAGAAGCAAGGGATACACAATATAAATTATTGGATTATCAGACTTGCCAATATTCACATTTAAATATGATTGTCCAACTTGATTGATGGGATATATAAAAACAGTTTAATA
This sequence comes from Galagoides demidoff, assembly GCA_963574575.1. NCBI lineage: Eukaryota > Metazoa > Chordata > Mammalia > Primates > Galagidae > Galagoides > Galagoides demidoff. The sequence goes on along the minus strand of CAUYQV010126647.1, from coordinate 36,134 downwards.
GTATCCAGTTTTTGTTTTTTGGAGACAGTGTCTCACTCTATTGCCCAGGCTAGGGTGCTATGCTGTCATAGTTCACATCAACCTCAAACTTTTGTGCTCAAGCAATCCTCTTATCTCAGCCTCCTGAGTCCTAGTAGGCTAGGACTACAGGCATGTGTGACAACACCCAGCTTTGTTTTCTATGTTTAGTAGAGATTGGGTTTTGACCTTGTTCAGGCTGGTCTTGAACTCCTGAGCTCAAGCAATTCACCTGCCTTGGCCTTCCAGAGTGCTAGGATTACAGATGTGAGCCACCATGCCTGGCCTCAAGAATATGCATTTTTAAGAGATTGATCAAACACTGCTTTTTTCAAATCTAAAGAAAAAACTAATGCCAATCAAGGAATTAGAATATATATTGAGTTCATTGTTTCTAGGTCATTAATGAAATTGACTGTGCTGTTGCTCTCAAGACACTAAAAATAGCTGCTATTGAACCAGAGGTCCTTCATGATCTTTGAAACTTCCCTGCATTTCTAACGAAATACTCAGGCTTATAGGAAGAAGTTTTAATGAGACACTGTGCTGTTCAGGAGAGACAAAATGATAGTTTCTGACCTCAGGGGCATTGATAGAATAATAGAGCAAAAGCTCTAGGGAAATTAGTTTTTAGGAAGTAGAAACTAGAGGCTCACTGCACATTCTAAATAGCATCAGAGTAAGAATGACAGTCTGGTGGATACAGTTTAGTGATGAGGATTGATTTGGCTGCTATATTATCAAAACTGGATTGAAAATCTTTGTAATTTTATAGAGATATGAGGACTACTGGCCCACAGTTCACTGGACTTTCTGTAAGTGAGAAGGGCAGGTGAGTATAAGATATGAAGGAAGCCTGAGAGAAATCAGGACAATTTAAAGATTGAAATTTCAATCAGTGAAGCTAAATAATCTTAAATTTGTTCTTTTGTCTATCTTGATTTGATTGATCCACAAATATTTATGGAACAGGTACTGCATACCAGGCATTGTGCTCGGGAGATTATACAACAGTGACCACAGCAAACAGGAACCCTGTCCCCACAAAGCTTGTGTCCTAGTTGGGGAGACAGACATGTAGCCAGACAAATGAAAACATAAGGGCAGACTGTGATGGACCTGAGAAAGGAAAGTCGGCGGGTGCATCAGGGAAATGTCACTCAGCAGTTAATCACCTGAGCTGTTCTTGTCTTCCCTTCAGATGCCCGAGTCTTTTTGTACTAAATTAGAAGCCACTAAATCTTAAAACAACGATGATGTGTGTCTGATAGCAGGTGTCAGTTGAGAATCAGCTGAACTGTTCTAGACTAAAACATGGCTCTTGCTGGAAAGATTTTATTTTCTTCTTATATTTTTTCCCTGGAGGGAAGTTTTCTGGTTAAAAACCAGAAAATTTGCCAGACAAATTCTAAAAGAGCTATAACACTTGCAAAAGGAATTTAAATTCGTAATGATCAAGGTAGAACCACATAATGCCACATGACATAGCGTGGATGTGGGATGGATTATTGTAACAAATAAATGGTTAATAATGAATGCCAAATTAATAATAAAGAGATAGTGTCGTAGGTATGTAATCTCCAAGCTGGTAGCTATAGTCGTATTAAAATTAATTCTTCAATCTCAGTATCTGTAGTCCCATCTTCTCCAGGATGAATTGCAGTGACTCACACACCCCCTTCCCACTTAAGTATCTCTGAGTCTCTTAGGAGAACCTCACAATTGCCCCTGCGTTGATCTGTTCAAGATGCCATTCAGTGTTAGCCTCTGCTCCACCTGTGACCTCAGCCCGTACTCACTGGTGCCTTGACTGCCTAAATTGCAGACACCAGCCAGTTTGTTCTGGCTGTTAACGTTCTCTATTCTGCACAGGGCAGTATCAGGGCATTGTTCTCTCTCAGGGGAGTCAATAGAGTTGCTTCTTCAGCTGTCAAGCTTTAAGAATGTAGTAAAAACGTTCTTTCCATTCTCACGCACAAACCTTTGTATTTCCAGGGTATAATTAGATTTCATATGCCAATCTCCACCATCTATCCAGAATCACTATTCTTCTCAGGAACATCAAGCTTTGTAGCTGAGTCTGGCTGTTCAGACCACATTTCTTTTTTTCATGGAGTAAATTCTTAGCGAGACTCACTTTGTGTTTTAGTGAGGACAGCCTGTATCACTCTACAACCAACAACCCCCAAATTTCAGTTGCTTAAGATAGCAAAGGTTTATTTCTTACTGAAGCAACATGTTCCTGACAGGTTGGTGGTGGGAAGGAGGAGGTTCTGCTCTTTACTCGGAACATGGATGATGGAAGTTGCTCCCATCTAGAAAGTTCTCAGTCACTGTGGCAGAGAGGAGACTTGATGCTCTAGACCTTCATGGTTTCCCTGAGAATTGACATGTATTACTTCTGTTCACATTTCTTTGTTCTTTTTTGTCTTATTTTATCAAGTCATAGTTATAATCCAATTAACAAGACAGACATGTATATTGCATAAGTGTCTATATGTGTGTGTAATACACAAATTAGAGAGATGGAGATTGTTTCTAGTGCTGCCCACATTTTATTAGACAAAGTAAGAAGGCCATGCCTCACTAGGAAGGGATGAGGAAGTGCGATCCTGCTGAAGACAGCACTAAGGGTGATGGTGCCACCAACCTTGAGATTTTTCCTCTGTAACCTTCTACTCTCTCCCACCATTTCTGCCCATCAGGATATACCTCCATATTGGTGACCTTCAGTCATGTAGGTGGATTGATGTGGCCCCATATTAATATTGATTCTAGCTCAGAATCTCTCCGTAGTTGTTGGCTTGGGCTGCAGTCATCTCAAAGTTCAGCTACTTCTTTAGTGACTTGAAATTGTTAGCAGGCCTCAGGGCCTTGCCACATGGATCTCTCTGTAGGACTTGTCACGATATTATAGCTTATATCCCCCAGAGAGGGAAATGGGAGAGCCAGAGACGGAGAGAAACATCCCAAGACAGAAGCCACCCAATGTCTTTTTTTTCATAATAGTACTGAGTCCATTGCCAAGGTCTTTTTTTTTTTTTAATCTATCTTGAAAGTGACATGCCATGACTTCTGCCTGATGGCCAACCCTTGAAGAGTGTGGAAGGGGACTATGCAAATTTGCAAATGCCAGGATGTCTGTACCTGGAGGCCATCCTGGAAGCTGGCTAGTACTCTCATCCAAGAAGTCTAATTATTCTTATGCAAACCCCTGGCTGCAAGTCACTGGGGTCTGAGTCTCAGCTTCAACCAAGTAGCAAACCCAGTATAGTGTCACTGCAATTTAAAACATCTCCTGAGGGGGTTACTTCATTTAGACTAGTGCCGGTTTTCTCTTGTAAAATTAAACAGTTCTTGTAGCATCATTTTCTCTGTCCAATATCCAAGGAAGCATATACATTTTTCCACAGAACATTTGCTTTATTTATAATGTTGTACGTGCTATTTTAAGTTCTCGTGTTTAGGTGGCTGTTATACTTGAAATGTTAGCAGACTTTTATTTATATATATACACCAAATAAATACTTGATGGTCTTTCTTGCCCTTTTCTAGAAAAGCGTGACTTGTGTGAGCTAAGTGTGACTTTATTTTTTTTCTTCTGGAAAGACAGAGTAAGTGCAGCTTTAAATAGGACAGCAGAGGAATTAGAAATAGTGGCATGGTGGCAGAAATCCCATATTAAAATCCATTCTTGTCAGCACTGTGTGATTCCACACATCAGGATGCTTGGGGGATTAATCAAGAAATTGTTGAAAGATATTAGGAGAAAAATGCATTTCTGTAAGGGAAAGGCAGTTCCTGTTTGGAGGGAGGGAATTTATATGGCCACCGTCACGACATATAGGGGAATGCATGTGTCAATTTTTACATACTCCTGGTCTTATGGAGCAAAAGTAGACAGATATATTTTCCTTCTTTGTTCTTACAGAAATAAACCCCACAGTGCAGGAAAGTAGGTTCTCTCCCCTACCCTCTGCTGGTATTGAAAGAGTTTTATTTACCGAAATTCTAAAATCAGCTTCTTATTATTGTACCAGGGATGTCTCTTGGATTAATTCAGCCAAATGCTGCAGTGGGACCAGTGTGGACACTTTGTTAGATGCCCCTGGATAGCTTGATTCCTCTTCACTCCTTCTCCATTGTTTGGGTATTTTGGCTGCCTGTATCCTACCGTCTTGAATCTCTTCCGCCCTAAATTACAGTGTGCTCACTATATGCCTGGTCTCTCCTCCTCCCCGCCCACTTGTGCCTGCCCCAGCGACATCTCACTTCATTCCCAAGAAAATCTTCCTCCTCCCCTCTCAGCTCGCTGTGTTTACATCTCTCTGCTCTTTTCCTCTCTCATCCTTGGCAAGCTGGTTTAATCAATTTCACCAAATGACTTTCCTGGCAGCTGTAAAAAGAAACCCCGGAGCAAGTTAATAGCCATCTAATACTGCATTTTTTGTCATTTCTCTAAAATGTACAGAAGGATTGGGTCGTTGAATTGATTTTTAATGATCTGAATGCCCAGCTGTTTCAGTGCTGCACTGCAGCAGCCTGACAGTAAATAGGAAATGGGAGGGGCACGGGCTCTCACTCCCTGCTGGGGGAATAAGCCTGAAACGCTGGCCAGGGGGAGCCAGGATAAGGGTCCGCCTTTGCCGTATCATATACATGTGCATTAGCATTGTTACCCAAAGACACCCAGCTCTTTCCATTTTGCATATAGGAGAACTAAAATATGTTTTTGATGAGCGTTTAGCAAGTCATTCATCGGGCTGGGAGTCTTTGCGCATCTGTTGACATAAGCAGGACGTCAGCGAGTGCCTCCCAATATCCCCAAATAGCCTTTTGGCATCCCAGAGGTCTAGGAAAATATTGATTTTTTTTTTTTAACCCAAAGGTCCTGAAACTCCCAAAGGCATATGAAATCAGTAAACTACAACAACTCGCTTATTTCTATGAGAAAGACATAACCAAAGGAGAGAGAGAAGTAAAATGGGGGAATGAAACGCTGAAATAATTCTATAAACGTGCCGTGGGATTTGGAGGTTAACCAGCTGTGCAACTCTGAGCGACTGCTTCACCGTGTCATGCTTTAATTTCCTCACTGTCAAACACACAATCTAATGGTACTTTTTGGAGGATTAAATGAGGCAAGGCGAGTCAAGGGTTCAACACTGTGCTTGGCACTTACTCTGTGCAAAGCCTCGGTCTTCACCACTCCCTCTGTTGTCCCTGCAATGGCAGCTGCTCCCAGCCAGCACACAGCCCAACTCTGCCATCACAGTGCCCGGGGCAAGGTGGGTTTATGGCCTAGTCACAGCCACCCACTTACTCTGTCTGTCAATGAGCAAGTAAATGACTTAACCTTTCTTGGTTCTTCGGACTCCTCATACTCATACTCATACTCACTTGATAGGGTTATTGTGAGTGTTACAGGAATAACTTGTATAAAGCTCAGCGCAAAAAGCCTTCCCCAAAAGGGAGACTTTGAACAATGTTAACTTTGTTTCACTTCCCCCCTTATTTCCAATAAGCTATGACATGTTTCTAGCTGTTATCTAGAGAGAAGCTAATTAGTTTCTTTTGCTAATTATTAATTTAATGCCTTCAGTTAACACAATGTATTCTTTTGAGGAGCTCACCTCAATTTACGATGCTACAAATGTATAGACAGTTTATACTGGCTGATCTGGGGCTTATACTAATGAAAGCACTTTCTTCTAGAACAATTTTCTGAGATTACTATAACACTCTTACCTTGTATGTACACCATCGGTCTTATATAGTACATTTCTCCCTGAACAAAGAAGGTACTGTTCCATTTTTAAATATTAGATTTTAGTTATATAAAAGTAGCCGGGTCAGACTGACCACCTGTCTACGGAGTTTCTCTTTTAAAGATGAAGTTTTATTTAATCTGTTTTATAGTCAGGTTGGATAGACAGCTCACTAGTGGGCATGCTTAAATGCAGGCCACTTTGGTCCAGATAGTGTGACCGAAGGAGCCCAAACCCTCTGTTGGTAAAGTGATCCAGACACTCTCTTGTTGATGATATCAAGAGTGTAGTCTCCGTATTTAAAAGACACTGTCTCCCCTCTCCTCATTTCACATTGCAAAAAAATCTGTGGATTCTATTGAGGGAAAAGGGCCCAAGATTTTTAATAACAGAAGTCTGAACTATTATTTATGAATATTTATACCCCTGGAATAAATGAGACCCATTCTGACCTGTAACGACAAGGTTTCCTGTTTTTCAGAATGTTGGAGAATGTCTGACAGCAAAGCAAACTTTTGTATATACCATGGGGAGAGGGGTGGGCAGGAGTGGAGAATAAAACAAGAAAGACTCAAGAACAAAATTCGTTGGTCGTCTCTTCACTCTGTTGATTATTTCATTTGCTGTGCAGAAGCTTCTAAGTTTGGTCTAATTTCTATTTTAGTTTTTGTTTTTAGGACTTTTGATATCATATTCAAAAAATTATTGTCCAGGTCAATGTCATAGAGCTTTTTCCTGATTCTCCTTATTAGTACTTTCATAGTTTAGGTTTATTACATTTAAGTCTTTAATTAAGTGTCTTGGTTGGCACCATTGTCAAAATTCAGTTAGTTGTACACATGTGAATTTATTAGTGGGATCTCCATTCTGTTCCCTTGGTCTTTGTTTTTATGCAAGTACCATGATGTCTCAGTTATTATAGTTTTGTGATATATATAAATAAATAAATATAAATAAATATAAATATATATATATAAATATAAATTATATTTTATATATATATATATCCTGGCTGGGAGCAGCTGCTATTGCAGAGAGAATATTTATATATATAAATAAATGCACATACATATATGTATTATTTTTTATTTCAAAGTATTATAGGGTTACAAACATTTTTAGTTACATGGATCACTTTTATAATGCTTGAGTCGTGGTTATAAGTTTGCCCTTCACCTGAGTGGTGATCTTTATTCATTGTACCTATTAGGCAGGTTTTCACCCAGGCCCTTCTCTGCCTTCCCCTCTGGTTGATTTCTGGTAAGTTTTACTTCCCTCTAAGTTCCTGTGTGCTCTTCAGTTATTTCCAATTAAAGAGTGAGTACATGTGGTGTTTTTGTATTCTTTAGACACTTCACTTGGGATAATGGTCTCCAGCTTGGTGCAAATTGTTGCAAAAGGCATTAAATGACCCTTCTTTGTGCCTGAGTGGTATTTCATGGTATACATATGAAATACCATGGAATACACTTTGTTAATTCCTTCATGAATTCATAGGCACTTGGGTTGATTCCATATCTTTGCAATTATGAATTGTACTCAAACATTCAAGTGCCTGAGTCTTCTCATTTGGGTAAGTACCCAGTATTGAGATTGCATAGTCAAATGGCAGGTCTACTCTTAGGTTCCTGGAGGAATCCACACTGTTTTCCACAAAGGTTGTACTAATTTACAGTCCTGCCAACAGTGTATAATTGTTCCTTTCTCTCCACATCCACACTAGCAACTATTTGGGGGCTTTTAGTAAAAGCCATTATAACAGGGGTAAGGTGATATCTCATTGCGGTTTTCATTTGAATTTCTGTAACAATTAATGTTTGTTGCCTATTTGTCTATGCTCCTTTGAAAGGCTTCTGTTCATGTCTTTTGCCCATTTTTAAATGGGGTTGTTTGATTTATTCTTGCGGATTTACTTGAGTTCTCTGTAGATTATGGTTATTACGCTTTCATCAGATGATAGTTTGCAAATATTTTTTTCCTATTCTGTAGGTTGTCTATTTGCTGTGTTGATTATTTCCTTGTCTGTGCAGAAGCTCTTAATGCAATCAAGTCTTATTGATTTGTTTTTTCTGTTGCTGTCATTGCTGTAAGGGTCTTCTTCGTAAATTCTTTGCCTAGGCTAATATGTAAAGGAGTTTTTTCAAAATTTTCTTCTATAACTGTTATGATTTCATGTCTTACATTTAGGTTATTTATTCCTCTGGAATTAATTTTAGTGAGTGGTGAGGGAAACAGATCTTGTTTCACTCCTCTGCATGTAGCTATTCAATTTTCCCAGCACCATGTATTGACTAGGGATTCTTTTCCGCAGAGTGTGATTTTTCTTTGCTTTGTCAAAGATCAGTTGGCTGTCTGTGGATGGTTATATGTATCAGTTTTATATTGCTCAGTGTTCCATGGGTCTTAGTCCCATGGTATTTTTGTGCTAATACTATGCTGTTTTGGTGGTATATTTTGAAATCAGGTCATGTTGTACCTCCATATTTGTTCTTTTTGCTCCAAATTGCTTTGGTTATTATTTGGTGTCTTTTGTGGTTCCATATAAATATTAGAATTGTTTTTTTTTCCCATTTATCTGAAGAAGTATCTTGGAATTTTGTTAGGCATCACACTGACTTCGTAGATTGCTTTGGGTCATATGAAAATTGCAACGATATTAATTATTCCAACCTATGAACATGGGCTCTTTGCATCTGTTTGTGTCGTCTTCAATTTCTCTAGTTTTCTTTTCTCGTAGAGTCCTTGTCTGTCTTTGGAATCAGAGTAATGCTGGCCTCATAAAATGAGTCTGAAGATATTTTCTCCTCCTCAATGTTTTGGAAAAGTTTGGGAAGAATTTGTATTCGTTCTTTCAGAAAAACTATTAACCTGGCAGCACAAATTAGCCACTTTACACTTGGGACTCTGAGGTGATAGAATGGAAAAGGAGCCAAAACTGGGGCTTAGGTTTATCAATTTCAACTTTTGGTTGGGGATTAAGAGGTAGGGAGAGAGACCAAGTATAAGAGGCATAAAGTCATCCATGGACATATTTGGGAAGAAGAAAGAAAAAATGCAACAAGGCAATCTCAGAAAGTGCTGAGAGGACACAGTGCTTATTCCGGTGTGCTAGAACACGCAAACAGAGGAAGTAGAAAAGGACAGTACAAGTACAAGTGTGAACATACTTCACAGTTTGCAGACTATCACAGAAACAACTTAAAAAAAAAATCCTGACAACAATGCCATGGGCTAGAGAACAGTGAAGATTAATGATCCCTCATTATGAGAAGGCATCTAGACAGTAGACTTTAAAAAAAAAAAAAACAATAATAAGAACTGCATGCCACAGCAGGTCCCCAGTAGCAAATATATTCGAATACCACAGGCCTGCCTTCATGGAAAGAGGATTAGTTAGACCTTGGCCTGTTTATCCCAAAGCAAAGTTGTGGGTAGCTAGATTACTAGCAATGTCTTTATAGACCGTAAGGGACAATTATGATAGCTTAGGCCACCAGCTTTCAGGAAATTCCATCTGGTACTTTACAAATTAGCTCATTATTCGGCTGTTCTTATGAATGTGTTAGTCTGCAAACATATCGTTGTCACAAATTAGTCACCTAGTGTTTCTCAGAAAGTGATTTAATATAAGCACACCCACATCATAGTATGGAACAGTAAAATACATCCTTGCTTGATCCTCTCAATGGAATTCAGCATTTAGTGTGATTCGACTTCCAGAGGATTTTTGGCACTACCATCATCTTCTGACTTTCTAAGATGGAATGTGATTATTGCCCTGGATAGTGACATTATCATATAATATTAGAAACATCGTTGGTCTCCCCATGAACTCTAAGAGAGATCCAAGCCTGCCAATAAGTGATGGATTCAAAACGTTTGTTTCTCTTAATATTTCCTATCACAGGTGTCATGACAAGTGCTGTTTCAATTCAGTCATAGCAACCGCAATTCTGAAAATTAAACATCTAACTTTAAAGTACTTTGTGTGGCAGATAAGCTCACTCACTAGCTACTTAGAAAGAAAAAAGGAAGTGAGAAAAGATACGTATGCTTCCCTCTCCTGACAAGTGCCTTCCTTTGGATTATAATAAATATTTCATGGTGAACTGACTCAATTAAGATGCTTTTGGCTGCAAGTTTAGACCTCCCAACTGAATGGCTTACAAATAAGGAAAATGTATTGTCTTAATAACATGAAGTTTCAAGATACTCTATTCCGGGGAAGTTGCCTTTTCTAGCCTTTGCAAAAGTTTATGAAAATATATCTTTGAGAGAGAGAAAACTGGGCAGTGCTGTGACTCCTACCCCACCTTCCCTAAAAGAGGGATATAGTCACATCAAGACAGAGCAACAGGCATCACTGGTGGTATTTTTTACTGTGGACCAAATTCACACCACCTCGAGAGAGAGACCTAGTCTTGAGCTACTTTATGTGTTTCCCATGAGGGACATTTGGGAAATGCAGTTGGGATCCAATAACAAGAGTTGGAAGGGAAGGGACCACTAGAAAAGCAAGGGGTTGGTGGTCAGGGGCTGATTAATCAGCAGGACTTGGAAAGTAAGGCTCCGCCTGAGTCGCAGGAGTTGCAGCCAGGGGACCCTGCAGGGAGGCTGCTCAGGAACCCACAAAAGTGCCCGTGAGACAAAGAAACTGCTCTGAACATCTGCCAGGTCCCCAACCTGACGTGCCATCCTAGGATGGTGCCAAATCAAGCAGAAAAAGTATCCCCCAGATTTCTCCTTTTTTTCATTCTCTCTTTCTGTCATTTCCCAGCCCAGAGCAGTCAGTACTAACAGCAGAGAAGACAAACCCTACCTGGGGTGCCACCCACTAACCCACCCTAAGCAGCTGGTCTGCAGAAGGCCCAGCTGGGAGGGGGAAGAAGAAGTGAGTTCAGTCAAGGTTGGAATTATAATTGGAAAGGCAGTCTAATTTCTGAAAAGAATGTGAATTGGTTGGCTCAGCACCCATAGCACAGTGGTTACAGCATTGGCCACATGTACTGAGGCTGGTGGGTTTGAACCCAGCCTGGGTCAACTAAATAATAATGACAACTGCATCAACAACAACAATATAGCCAGGCATTGTGGCAGGTGCCTGTAGTCCCAGTTCCTACTTGGGAGGCCAAGGCAAGAGAATCACTTAAGCCCAAGAGTTTGAGGTTGCTGTGAGCTGTGACGCCATAGCACTCTACTGAGGGTGATGAAGTGAGACTCTGTCTCAAAATAAATAAATAAATAAATAAATAAATAAATAAATAATGAATTGGTGGTTTAAAGTGAATATGAATCTCTCTAATTGCCTAACAGTGCCCAGAAAAATCATAAGACTTTCTCTGTAAGTAAAATTTAAAGTGGGCCAGGTATGTTGGCTTGTGCCTGTAATCCCATGGGGGGATCACTTAGACCAGGAGTTTCCGACCATCTTGGGCCTCATTGTGATACCCCATCCCCAACTCTACAAAAAGTTTTTAAACAGTAGCCAGACAGGTCTAACAGCCACATGTGGTTCTAGCATAGTCCTAGCTACATAGCTACCTAGCATAGACCTAGCTACTTAGGCTGAGATGGGAGGATCACTTGAGCCTAGGAGTTCAAGGTCTGTGACCTGGATCTATCATCATACCACTGGATTTCAGCCTGGGTTGCCCTGTCTCAAAAAAGAAACCCAAAACAGTTAAAGAAGTAGTAAAAAACCAAAATAAAATGTATTTAACACTTTTCACCTGTCCTCGTTTTCAACAAATGAGTTACAGTAACTGATATTCTTTTAAAAATATTCTTTAAAATACCTTGACAATACCTCACATGACACTTTTTCTTGCTTGTTTCTCCTGTCTTCCACTAATGTTTGAGAGAAAAATCATTTACACCTTCCAGCCAATGTTTTTCTGATCTTTTAAAATGCCTATGCCCCAGCAAATGAGTCCCTGAATAGATCTATATTAAAGATGTAAAAGCAGCCGGTCACTGCATTAATAGTAAAGTCCTTGTGTCCTGATCCATTGTTTGACTTCCCTTTGGGTTTCTCCACCCTGTTCTCCGTTTGGACTCCTTTGGACTCCTTTGGACTAGGAGTTTAGGGCTGTCACCTGCTCGGTACACCTAGAGGCCAGCAAGGATTCTGAACTGCAACAGTTGCTTGATCCTCCTCCTCCAAAACAGAAGTATTCAACCCTCCCCCACACCTACTGGCAGCCTCATCCCAAATGGTCTCTAATCAGTGAGTAATTATGAGAGACAGGGACAGAGGCCAGTTTATATTTTCACTGACTGTGTGTCTGCTTCTTGTGTGACTTACTTTAAAAAAAAAAAAAATATATATATATATATATATGGCAGTGCCTGTGGCTCAAAGGAGTAGGGGGCAGGCCCTATATGCCAGAGGTGGCGGGTTCAAACCCAACCCCAGCCGAAAACTGCAATAAATAAATAAATAAATAAATAAATAAATAAATAAATAAATAAAATAATAAAGTAGAGATTTCCAAAAATCTGTATAACTTACTGGGGGTTCTAACAACAAAAACTGAGTACGCCATTACTCCCTTCCTGATTTTTATTTTTGCTCCAAGCCCTCTTTGATCAGCCCTTAAAAGGAAAGCACCAGGAAGAAAAGAGAAGACATTTTAAAAATAAATTGACTATTGGATTAGGCTTGCTACTTTATTTTGTGGAAAAATTTAAAGAGAAGTCATATTAGAGTTCACATTGGCTTCTTTTCCAGTCATAATGTGCTTCCCAGAGAGCAAAGTATAAGATAGGTAGCAAGGCAATTTGATATTATGCTATATTCTTGTGTCTCGTAAGTTGTGGACACTTACTCTTTAAGTTTTGCCTGTTTGCACCTAGGAAGTGATTTGTACAGGCTATAGGAATATTTTAGGGATTAGAATATGCCAATTATAGAGAGAAGGAGGCAAGGTGAAAGTTTCAAGTGTGTAGAATTATAGATTTACCTTTAAGTCAGATTGTTAAAAACTGCAGTGAAGAGTATGTAAAGAGCTAGGTAAATGAGAGGCTGTCTGCCTACAATGCACAGCTGGGATTGAATCACTAGCCTTGAATTTATTTTGTACTTCAAGAACGTTTTACTTAATTATACCATAGTGACTTTGAAACTATTGATTATTCTAAAAATTATTCTAAAATATTGGGTTCTAGTCTTAATATTTTTTTTGTGTGTATAAGCTTTTCAATTATTTTTTAAAATCTTAGACATGTAATGGTTTCCCCCTAAAAAGGAATTTTGCATTGGAGTATCTAATTCTTTTATCCATAAGGCAAAAACAAAGCAAAACAAAACAAAACCAAAAAACATAAACAAACAAAAAGCCTCAGTATTTCCCTTCCTCCTTAACCCCTCTCTTTCCTTCACTCTCTGTCCTCTTATCTGAATCACATTGACATTCAGGGAGGTTTAAGAGCAAAATAAGAAGCTATAATAATATGTTGACTGGAAGTATAATAGATGTCAGTCAGAGTAAAAGAAATTCTGTCCAGATTATCTCAAAGTGGAATCTTAACTCCACTCAGTGTGTGTTTTAATTTCAGCCCCTTGATCCTGTAACCATTACTTCAATGTCAAGTCCATTTATAGTGGCTATTCAGTATCCTACCATAGCATTAATTTTAAATTGCTTTACTTTTGGAGGGAAGGAAAGAATTTATGAATGTCAAAATAAAGTTTCTGATGTGGTGACTCATGCAAGAAAAAGAAAACTGCCTCAGACTAGCTCCTCTAGAAGAGAAGGGAATATAGTTACTATAAAGATACAGAGATTCACAGAAACAAACTGGACTTGGAAAACTCTGGATTCAAGGCAGCATTCAACTCTGACCAGCAGAGGCTGATCTTTGCCGGGAAGCAGCTGGAAGATGGGCTCACTCTGTCTGCCTACAACGTCCGGAAAGAGTCCGCCCTGCACCTGGTGCTTCGTCTCAGAGGTGGGATGCAGACCCTGACCAGCAAGACCATCCCCCTCAAGGTTGAGTCCAGTGATGCCATTGAGAATGTCAAGGCCAAGGTTCAAGACAAGGAAGGCATCAACATCGAGAAAGAGTCCATCCTGCACTTGGTCCTGCGCTTGAGAGGAGGTGTCTAAGTTTCCTGTTCTAAGATTTCAACAAATTTCATTGCACTTTTCTTTCAATAAAGTTGTTGCTACTATCTTTGGGACCAAATAGTCATCCTTTTTTTTTTTTTTGGCTCTGTGTTTTCTGTTCTTTCCTGCCTTCCGTACGTGGTTGCCCCTGTCTCCTGAGTTATCAGCTTGTACTTAACCCAAAATGTCAACTTCAGCCCAGTCCACATGACATTTTGCTTCAACCCCACCTCAAACTGATTCGAGTCTCAGTTTTACTTTAGGACTATTCATATTCCAAAGAGAGAATATTAAAATTTTCTGCCCAGTGAATGAATCAGGTTGAAGTGAATCAAGTTTTCATACCTATCCCAATCAGGTACTATCGGAGTGGGGCATAGAGAATGCAAGCTCTTTAGAAGGAGCTGTAGACAGACATAAATTATCATGTTTGGTAGAGAGACTGATTTAGGTCTGATAGTAATTGACAACAAATATTTCACTGAGAATTTATTATACATCAAACACTAGTCTAGGTATTGGGGTACATGCTAGAGACGAAACAGACTCCAAACCCCACTGATCCTATGGCATTATATTCTAATGGTTATCCTTAATCATATATTTCAATGTAACGTAGTAGCAATGTCTCCACATAGTAAATACAAGACATTCAAATAAAAATACATGCATATTTATCTGTATGTATTTAATATGTATGAATATAATACACAAACAGATATACTTATAAATACAGGGGCAATAACATTTGCATTATACCTAACTCTGCTAACTGTCAGTGATATGTGTGTGTATATGTGGATGCGCTGGAAGTAGTGGTTGGAGCCTTTGACTTTAAGTAGCATCTGACTTGCAGCTTTTGATGCTGCCTTTTTCAAGCTCCTATCAAAATAATTATAAAAACTCCTTCCTCCCAAAATTACCATTTTACTTAAGCACCAAAAATCAGGATTGATGGTGATTCATTGCCAAAATGTTATAGAGGAACAGTGATTTAGATCGAGATTATAAAGGGTCCATCACTCGACCTGTTCCATTCTAAAAGTGAGTAAAATAATTCCTTAGTTTTACCAGGGCCAGAAAATACATCGCCTATATGACGCTGCTGTAGTAGATAAGGAAGATCTCAAGTTTTTTTTTAAAGACATATACCAGTAGGTTGGTAACCCACATTAAAGAGTTACAACCAAAATGTCTGAATGAATATCCTCTTGAGACTATCTACCAATAAATATCCATCTTAGCGTTTTTGTGAAGAGAGAGTAATAATCTTTGCAGTTCCATCTGATTGAACTGTCTACCCTAATAAACCTGTAAGAGTGGAAAGGTTTGATTATCTCCAAGATAATTCCTTTACATGTTCCATCTGTTAATAAAAGAGTTCTTTCTCAGGCAGTACTTTGCACCAAATTCAGAGGCCAGTCCAATATTCTCTGAGTAATAAGCCCACCAATCATGGGGTGTGGGAGGAGGAGACCAGAAGGAAATATATTCTCTTGTCCTTGGGAAAAGAGATTGTGGATGGTTTGATTCTTCTTTGCCTATTTTGTGTTTCTTGTTACCTTTGAATTTCCCATGGTGAACTTGCATGATTTCCTACATAAAATAATAGATTTCATTTCTTAACACATTGACAGCCACACCAGAAATAATTTCCCCCCCCTTGGGGCCACAATGTTTCATTAGGATAATAGAATAAAAACTTCAAAACCAAAATGATCCTATGACATACTTCAATAAAAAGTAATATAAATACTTGACAATTAGGAATGTAAACTGCAATGTGAAAACTTGAAAAATAGTTCATAAGGGCAAAGTGTTTTTCTTGACTTGTTAGGCTTACGTGTAATTTAAACATAAGAAAAATGAAATTTATTGACTTCTGGTTATTCAATCCACGCTTTGAGAATTAAATTGTCAATATCAATTAGAACAACAAGAACATCAACAAGTAAGATTTTCACAAACCAACTTCAGGGTTTTTCCCAGAGAGCCACCCGTCACGTAGCATGTTTGTGACAGCAGGACAGCTGCCTATGCACCATAATTCACTCTTGAATTCATAAGGTCAAGAGACTTGTGAGTTATGTGTGTTTCAGGAGGCCCCGGGCTTGAAACTAGCATGAATTAAATATAACTCACGTGGCAGTTAATGTGTTAAAATACAATCTGTAAATGGTACTTAATTTATTAAAAAAGCTGTGTGATAAGGTTCAGATTTTATAAATAGATTGTCAAAACGTAGGTTTAAGTAAATACTCTGGAGAGAACTATGGGTCTACTTTTGTTTCAAGCCCTTGTAAACTAAAGAAAATTGAATCTATTGACATTATTGATAGAATGATTCCTATCCATAGTTTTGCAATTGTATAAAAATTGTACATGTTCTTGGTATAAAACATCAATACTTGTTATGTTAATTTTCTTAAAGACTTCATTTTTTATGAGCAATTTTAGGTTCACAGCAAAATTGAGACAGAGGCACAGAGATAGCCCATGTGCCCCAAATGCCAACACAAGCATGGATAGCTTCCCCAGCATCTATAGCACCCAACAAAGTGGTACATTTGTTACTGTGAGGTTAAAGGCTGAAAATGAGAGGTTATTATGAGACATGAACGGAAGGAAGTGGAGTCCATGGTTGCTCCACGTTGTGTGGGCAACGTACGTGGTCTTTATTCACTCCAGTGCCGGTGAATAAGAAAAAGAAGTCAGCACGTGGGTTAAGGCAGGGTGGGGATATAAGAGTTATGAGGGGAAGGGATTGGCACACTCATTCCTTCCTGGGCTGGATGTTTTCCTGGGTGGATGGTTCTATTTGGGCAGGTCCCTACATTTGACCCTATCATCCTGGTCTTTTTAGTCAATTATAAGGAGGTGGAGTGATGGGCGTGGTATCCTATAGGATGAGGGTCAGCATGGGCTGCCTAAAAGGAAAAAAAAAAAAGGAGGGGGAAGGGAGTGGCGTTTATAGGAACACTTTTGGGACTTTAGGCTGAGCTGGTTCATATCCACGCAGGGCTGTTTTTTGGGTGACTGCCTGCTCAAGAAATTGGGAGATGAGACAGAGGACTACTGGTCTGAAACTGAGCATGAGAAGGATCATAATTAGTGGCCCGAAAATAGAAAGTAACCAAGGAGGCCAGGAATCGAATAAAGACCAGAGATGAGATGATTCAAGATTTGTTTGTCTCTGTTGATTCATTCTGGGAGTTCTTTGACTCTGTGATTATTCCTGACTAGTTGACAAAGAAACAACTTTCTTCTCCCCCCAAACTGCAGGGGCCTCCTTTTTCTTCTGTAAGAGAGTCTAAGGCTCGGCAGCTTTGGAGGAGTATGGCAGCTAAAGAAGGAGTCTGGGATTGTAGGGAGACTACAGAGCCTGCTACTCTTTCCATATCTTTGTTAGGTTCTAGGCAGAGTTGGTGGTAAAGTGGGTTGATGTTCTCATGCAATGCCCATGCCAAGTCTAGCCACTGTGCCTGTTCTGAGGAGTAGAGGGAGGATGATGCCTCTTTTTTGTCTGGCAGTAGGGGGATGCACCAGGGCCTGAGCTAGGGAGGAATCATTCACTAAAGAGGCTTGGGGGGTGAGGAAAACTCGGGTGCAAAGATCTGAGTGGTTAGCATGCAGGCACTGATAGATGGAGTGGCCACAGAGGAAAAATATTCCTAGAGGGGCACAGGAGGGGTCAGATAAGGGAAAAGTTGAGTTAAGGAAACAGATCAGGTTTTATAAAGCCTACAGAGTCTCCTGTACTGGTGAGATTGAAGCAGGTTAAATTGGGGGAGGCTGGGGGTGGAAAGTGTGTAGTTATGGGGCTGAACAGAGCTGTGTTATTTTCTGTTGGAATGGAAGAGTTGTATGTGTCGGGTACAGGTATGGGATTGAAAAGAGGCTGGTATAAAGAAAGGCAGATCCAGGGCAGTGCCTGTGGGTCAAAGGAGTAGGGCACCAGTCCCATATGCTGGAGGTGGTGGGTTCAAACCCAACCCTGGCCAAAAAAAAAAGGCAGATCTAGCATCTTGAGGGGGAGAGGAGAGAGAAAGAGTTCAGGGCAGCTGAGAAGGTGTTTAAAAGCTGGGGAGTAAGGGAGTATTGTAGGTCTTGCAGGACAGTCAGGTCTAATCCTTTATAGGGTGGAGGGGTTATACTGGGAGAGAGATTTTTTATGATTTGTCTGGTTCTTGCTGACGTGCTATGTCCTGAACTCCTCCTCCATCTGTTAATCCTACATGCACGAGGTAGGTCCAGCAGATGGTAGTCCCAGCTCCCTTTCCGGGGCATCCAGCAGTCCGGTATCTCGTTCCTCCATGAGAACATACAGAAGCTTTGGTAACATCATACCCATGTGCTGGCATGTAAGTGTGGCTAGTGAACGAGGGGTCTGAGGTAAGACTCAGGCTTAGGTGACGTGGGAATGGGTGTTGGTAAGGTATTCACAGATATTCAGGAGGTTTGGGTAGTTAGACAACCTGAGCATCCAGTCGGGGTTGATAGGGAGGGGAGAAGGGCAAGGATTGACAGGAGTGGGGCCCAGAAGGAAAAACAGTAGGAAGAGGAAAAATTGAGTTTCCTCGGGGGAAAGTCTTGGAAGGTACCTTGTAGCCACAGACCTCTAAAGGCTTCAGAGAGGGCATCCCAGCTTGGAGCATGTGAGAGTGGCCCACATCTCGAGAAAAGTTATGGAGAAGAGGGAAGGATTGGGTAGGAATGTTACACATTTATGGGGAAGTGGACTCTGCAGGGATCCTGATAGTTTTAAGGTGGTGAGGATGGTGCTTGTGATTTTCCATGGGGGTCTTCTAGCATTGGAAGTCTTTCTGTAGGACAGCTTTATTTGGGACCAATGGATCCAGAGTGGGGGGGGGGGTCCAAGAGGCAAATAGCTGTGGAGATGCTATAAAGAATGGTGTGAGGAGATGGAGTCCTGCGGGGCAAGGAGAGATGCGAGGAAAACTTGTCCTGCCAACTGGTCTCTGACTTTCTCTGCTGAGGGTTGGGGTAGGAGGTGGTTTATTGTTTTCTAAGTTTGTTCCTGGTTTCCTGGAGGATGGGAAAACAGTTTCCTGTGATAGAGTCTGGAGTGGATCTAGGGCCCAGAATGATGGTTTTGCCACACATTGCTTCTAAAAGGCTGTCAAGAGGGGTTTGTGACAGGTAGAGCAAAGCAGAGCAATGTGCTGGGGAGAACCTTAACCAGCCTTGTTTGCTCTGGAGCTGTGATGTGGTGAGATGTTGTTTAAGGATGCTGTTCATTTATTCTGCTTTCCCTGATGACTGGGGCCTGTAAGGCACATGGAAGCGCCACCGAACTCCTAGGGCTTGTGAGGTTTGGGAGGTGATCTGCTAATGAAAGCTGGGCCGTTGTTCCTCTGAATGGAGCTGGGGAGGCCGAATCTAGGAATCCTTCAGGAGACATGTGGTGAAGTCAGTCTGCCAGTCTTGTCTGGGGGTTTGGCCCAGGGCCTGATGTGTGGGAAAACAGGGTATTTTTTACGCCCCCCTGGGTACAGAGTGTGCAAGACTGGATCATCTGTTTTAAAAGGGAAGTTGGTCATGTGTGAGAAAGGAGCAGAGAAAGAAGGGTGTAAAGAGGCTTGAAGCCAGGGCAGCGCCTGTGGCTCAAAGGAGTAGGGCATCGGCCCCATATGCTGCAGGTGGCAGTGGCGGGTTCAAACCCAGCCCCAGCCAGAAACTTCCAAAAAGAAAAAAAAAAAAAAGAGGCTTGAAGCCACAGTGACAACGTGAAGGCTATTGAGAGGGAAGAGAGGATATTCTATGCTTGGGAGGAAGGAAGAATAAATTTTCCCTGTTTAAGGAACCATCCTTCCATTGGGAAGATGCCGGTAATTGTCCTGTTCTTCAGATGTATATACTGGAGAGAATTTACGGAAGGACAAATACTGGGCTTCTGGGGTAGGGATGGGGCATACGGGCATTGATCTGCCCATTTGGCTTCTACAGCAGCCTTTTGGTTGCCTTGGGAAATTGGATCTGTTTTATTTTGGTGGCCTTTACAAGGGATGATGGCTACTTCCTTTGGGAGAGTGCATTTAGGAGGTTTTTAATGAGTATGTGTTGATAATAGAGGAACCTTTGGTAGTAATGAATCCTCTTTCTTGTCCTATGGCTGTATGGTGATGGATTATGTGGCAAGTATACTTAGAATCTGTGTGTATGTTAATGGAGTGGCCTTCTGCGAGTTGCAAGGCTTTAGTGCCGATGAAGCATTCTGCCTGTTGTGAGGAGGTGTGTGTGTCGGGGGCAGAGCAGTAGAGGTGATCATGGGGGAAGAAGACACAGGAGCAAAGCCTGCCTTGGCAATGGAGTGTGCAGTGGGCTTAGAAGAAGTGCTGTTGATAAACCAGGTGTCTCTGGAGTTAGGTAAGGGAAAGAGGGAGATGTGGGGAAAAGGGTGAAATGTTACCGTAACTAAAGGCCAGGAATCGTGGAATGAGTTCTGAAAAGTGTGAGGGTCATGTGAGTGGAGGTTACAGTGAGGATGAAAACAGAACATACGAGGAAAGGAGGAAGGAAAGGGCTGAGGCTGGGGCCCGGGAGGTTCCCAGCCATCCCTGAAGGACTTTAACCAGGCCCAGGGCAGGGCATCCCCACGCAAGAGGCCCTGGATGGGCGAGACTGGCACCAGATTTAGAAGGCAAGGCCTAACGGAGTTTTTGGCCCAGAGTGGAGAAGAGGAAGAGAAGTTGAAAGGCTCAGACAGGAGCTATATACCAATGCTTGAAAGGCCTGGAAATGGAGGAAGAGGGAGAGAGGACTGGAGTGGAGAATGGGAAGGGAAGCTGAAAGGCTCAGAGAGGGCTAGATGAGTGCTCACCTCACTAATAAAGGGATGAATTCGGGGTGGGGGTCCGAGGGGTCCCTCCCTGTTTCCCTTTGCCTTGTCAGAACGAGAGTCCATCTAGTTGGGAGTAGGTCCCATGGGGTGTATGTTGGTCCCCCAAGGGGCTTCGCCCAGTCCAGGTTTTGGACACCAAAATGAGAGGTTAAGGAGTGGAAATGAGAGGTTATTCAAGGACATGAACTCAAAGAAGCTGCATCCAGGTTCTGTGTGGGCAACGTGCCCTTTATTCATTTGGGTGCAAGTAGGCTGAGCTCGACAACGAAGTCAGCACGTGGGTTAAGGTGGGTGGGAATGTGAGAGTTGGTGGGACAGGGATTGGCACACTCATTCCTTCCTGGTGGGCCTTTTTTCCTGGGCAGAAGTGTTCTATTTGGGCGGGTCCCTATTTTGGGCCCTATCAGTTACAAATGACGAATCCAGATTGACACAACCTTCACCACAATTCCTAGTTTACATTGGGGTTTATTCTTGGTGTCGTACATTCTGTGGGTTTGACCAAACTTATAATGACATTATTGTATCATACAGATCATTCCAACTCTGCCATACCTTAATCTGATACTTGCTCTGACTCTCTAAACTCTGTGTATGTGTTTGCCGTTTACTATGTCTTGTAATTTTTTCTTTTAAATTTCAGAGTCCTTTGAGGGTACAAAAGATTAGGTTGCAATGTTTGCCTTTGTTAGGTGAGGTCCCTGTTGTAGTTGCGCCCCTCCCCCTGGAGGCATGCCATATACCCTTACCTTGTGCCCATTAGGTGAGAGCACACCAATCTCCCTCCTTTTCTCCTCTCTCCCCCCTCCCTTGTACTTTTTTCTTGATCGCTGGACACATACTATGTCTCTGGAACGTGAGTCTCACAAGTGATTCTCAGAGTTTCTTCCTATTGTTTGGATGGGATAGGATGGCTAACAGGGATTGGAATTACTTCCCTTCACTCACATGGAAGGCTGGAGCCAGCTGCAGTTGGGTGGTTTCCTTACCCCAGGTCAGCAAGGCTCTGAGAAAAAAAAGAACCAATAAGAAAAACAACAGCAACAGCACTCGGCAGAATAGACTCTGGTTAACTAGTTTCTCCTGGGGGCAGACCTTGTCAAGAAGAATCTAGTACTCTGGAACATTTAACAGCATTTACTTCTCCCCTTATCTTGCCCGGAGCTTAAGGAGTTTTCTCCAATATTTATTGTGGGAATCTAAGGAGGTCCTCGAGGTAAAATTCATAAATCCTGGAGGCCTCCCTCTTCCTGGGTGCCCCTGGCCTTTTCTGACTCTCAGACTTGTCTGCACCAAGCCTCCGGCGATTTGGCAATTGTTCCAGCTTAGGTGTTTCTGCCCCAGCACTGAGTTTCACGGAGGTTTCTGGTCTCCTTTGTTGTGGTTCTCCTGTCCCCAATTTTGGGGACAGCAGTTTGCCCTGTGACCTCACTTGTCCTACGTGTCCAAGAAGAGTTGATTTTTTTCACTTTGTTCAGCTTTTAATTGTTATTAGGACAAAAGGACAATTTCTAAATTCCTTGCAGAGAGCATTGTGTTACCTTTGTCGTCGTTGTTGTTTTCAGAGACAGAGTCTCTCTCTGTCACCCATGCTGCAGTGCAGTGGTCTTCTCGTAGCTCACTGCAGCCTCAAACTCCCGGGCTCAAGAGATCCTCAGCCTCCCACATAGCTGAGACTACGAGGGCATGCCACCATGACTGGCTAATCTTTTTTAGAGATAAAATCTCACTATGTTA
Source organism: Galagoides demidoff (assembly GCA_963574575.1). NCBI lineage: Eukaryota > Metazoa > Chordata > Mammalia > Primates > Galagidae > Galagoides > Galagoides demidoff. Next base: position 13,641 of record CAUYQV010126647.1, on the reverse strand, counting down.
TCCAGGCTGGTCTCCAACTTCTGGCTTCAAATGGTCTTCCCTTCTCAACCTCCTTATTTGCTGAGATTATAGGTGTGAGTCACCATAGCTGGAACTGAGACTGTGTTACTTTTTTTTTTTTTTTTTTTTTTGCAGTTTTTTGGCTGGGGCCAGATTTGAATCCGCCACCTCCAGTATATGGGGCCAGTGCCTTACTCCTTTGAGCCACAGGCGCCGCCCTAGCCTGTGTTACTTTTTAACTGGGAGAATGAGGGACAAAAAGACTGCCTTGAAGGGTTAAATTAAATTATCTGTCAATATCAGTCAATGAAATTGCCAATGAGAAAAAAGCTATTTTGGATACGTGTAATTAGTTAGGATTCAGGAAAGAAAGAACAACAATTATTGCACTCCTACAGCAATTCTCTTTTTGCCACTGAAAATGACTTTGTTCTTAGCCTGACCCGTTCTGAGTATGGCTGTGGAGATGGTGTGTATGTCCAGCCACTATGATATGGATTAAAGAGGTCAGGAAGTCCCAGCGACATCTTCAGATTTGCAGATAGCCACATATTTGTACTGGAGTAAAATAAACACAGAATGTGATCAGGATGTCTGATCAGATGTTTCATTTTGCAACTAGACACAGCTTTAACATCGCTAGTTCTGACTTTGCGTAAATATGGCTTCTGGCCCCACCTAGAGTGTTCATATTGACACGGAAAGAAGAATAAATAAGCAATACGTTTCTGTTTTTAAGACTTGGTATTGGTTTAATATTAAGAGAAAGTGTGAATTCTTGAATACATATTTTGCATTTAACTATTCAACTTTGAGTTTTGAGGTTAGATTTTTTCCAGTCTGTCAGAGTGTCTGGCAGATGTTGGAAACTTAGGTTTGATATGCTGATATTTAGATGTTAACTATGAATAACTATTCCTCCTTAACACATGCTAAATACACTTTTTATTGCTGTTACTTACAACTGTGTAAGTCATAATTAGATGTATTCTATTTATTACAATTTCAGATTTATTACAATTCAGAACTATGTAAAATAAAAGGTAGAAATCCTTTGATTAATGTTTCCACTTCTACTTCCTTATCTGAGAAGGAGTTAGTTTGTCAATAGTGTGGGGCATAGACTTCTGGTTATTTTTCTGTGCACTGACATAAATTTATATGTTAGCACACACATACATTTACCCTGATGGATTTATACTCAAGGTTTTATTCTGCAAAGCAGAGGGTTGGGTTTTGTTTTTACCAGCTTTACTTCACATATTTTCCCAACCCATTCTTAGGAATCTATAATATTCTATAACATGGGTATATTTTGAAGCTGGGCTTTATATAAAAGAAATACTTTTATTCCTTCAAATTTTTGAAACTCATGTGAACAAGGTCTTTGGGAAAATTTAAGATAGAAATAAAATGTAATTCTGTTTCAGAAGTTACTTTTAATATTACTTCTCATTCTTCGATTTGGATTCAAAGAAATTGCAGACTGAATGAAGAGTCTATATTTTATTATATATTTAGTAAGCACACTTTAAAAATATGCAAACAACATTTTAAGAGGTCTCTTCTTATTATAAAGTATTCTTCTCTAATTTACAAATTATAATTTATAGTAAGTTAAAATCATAATAACCTATGAGTTTATTTCTATGCCAGAAGTAAGGAAATTGTATCTCAAAGAGGATTCCTGAGTCAAAATTATACAAAAAGTAAAAGACTGAATTTGAAATTAAGGGTTCACAACTTGAGACTCCAAGACAGAATTCAAATTCAACTCTTTCTTCTTCAAACTTGCTGTGGACTTATTTCACATTAGATTTTTACATATAAATATGAAATGCCTTCTTTGTGTTATGTATTCTAACTTCTCTCTCTACTTCTAAAAATATTAAAAGTGGAACTTAGCAAGGATTCCATATATTACAATTATGAAATACGTTGTGTTTGATGATACAAGATTTTTTTTCTGTAAATGCATTTATTTATCATTTAAGCTTAGAAGATTTAAGCCTCAGTTATACTATCCTAATTGATTTATTACATTAGCTAATTTTCAGCAAAGCATTTGTTGGTTTTAGGTGCTCGAACTAGGTGTTTAATAAATTCATTTTTTATTTCTTGATTGGTGGTTGTATCCCTGGTAATAAGAATATTTAGAAGTTGAATGTCCTAGCTAGCACCTTGCTAAAACATGATGCTGTTCCCTGCTCTCAGCAGTTGAAACCATGGCTTCCTGAAGGCTTCTCTTATTTCATCTATAAATGTACCGAACAGCATGCCTTCAGACTTTGCTAGGACTTGCCAAAAGCAGAAAGTCATCACTATCAGCATCATTATTAGTTAGCATTTACTGAGTGCCAACAATGTTTTTGGTGTTATAAATACACAGAGGAAGACACTGTTCTTTTCCAGAGGGATTAGTTTTCCGTAAGGGTGGGAGAGGGAATTTGGTCTTGAATGGTCTTTTCTCGCTGGGAGGTGGGGATGGGTGTGCAGTCATCTTGGGTCTCATTCTTCATATTGGAGGGCCACTCTCACCTGCTCATGAGTTGATATATGCAATCAAAAGAAGAAATACACACTCATATGTATATTTATACACATACACACATTTGAAAAAGACACGTGAATTTCGTTTTTATTATAAAAGAAAGATATGTATTTTTTTTTACTTTAGTCAAGCTATCCAACTGACTCTAGTTTACATTTCCTTATACTGTTAATATATATAATATGCTAAGAAAAGCGTATAGGGGTGTGTGCATGAGTAAATACTGGGAGTGCCAAAAACTTGTATACACATTTTAAGAGATATTATCTATGTGTTAGTTTTTGAAGTTGAATTGAATTACGGTAGCAATGTGTAGTGTAATGTTTGCTCAAAAGATGGCGTTAGTGAAATGAACGCTAGCCTCCCCATGTGGCAAGCAGGACAAAGAAACTGGTGGAAGCATGGTTGTTGGAAACATGGTTGGAGACCATTTTGAAGTGATATTTGAAATTCAAGAATGTTGTGAATAAGTACAATGACAATGGAGGCGTGAGTATGAAACAGAACCTCCAACGTGCCTAACAAATGCACCCATTCATGTTAAGTTTGGGGTGCATGGTACTGTGTGTGATGTGCCCAAGGGAAGATCTGGAGGCCTTGCCAAGCAACAAGTCCTGCTTCTTTGGCTGCGGTGTTCTAATAGTTTGCATGCTCTGCACAGAAGTCTCCAAAGTGCATGCGAGACAGTAATTAGCAGAACAAGCATATAATGTGGTCTTAAAACAGCAAAACAAAGAGTTTTCATCCCAAGATTAGTATATGCACTGAGGCATGAGAGCTCACCTCTATGAGAATTTGCTAGAACAATGGAAGGATGAAGAGGTGTGGTTGAATTTCCCCTACATTCTCCTGACTTAGCACCCCTTGATGTATACATATTGGGAACCTTAGGGCGTGTGATATACCATAGAAAACTGGCCACACTGGGGGTGCTTTGGAAGAAATTGAACTGGCAGGTGCAGTGATACATACAAGGGGACACTTTGGTCAACAATGCTCAAGCAATAGTTCACCATAATCAGAAATACTTGGACACTGATGATAACCACTTTGAACACCTCTCGTAATTGCAGCAGGCAAACGTGACTTGTATTCCTGTTTTATTATCAGTATATATTGAGTGTTACAATTTTTAATACAATTTTTCCCTTCCTTAAACTGTGTATACCTTTTTATTGTACCCTCTGGATATCCGTACAAACCCAATATGTAGAACAGACGAACAAAATGGTTTGGTTTTTGTTTTTGATGACTAAAGGGCAAAATGTATTCTGCCTCTTGAAAGAATGGGGATTTCCCTAATCCATCTGAGCTGATCTATGGTATTTATATAAGATTACTTTAAAAATTCACCTTTTAGATACTTATTATTTCACGTCTAAATACAGAGGGGCTTTAATTTTATTTCATTTAGGCCATTTAAGAGGCAAACATTAATATGAATTGTTCATTATAGAAGAATGTGAAGTTGACAGAGAGATATATTTTAACATTTGAAATTAAAGTCATTTTCTGAAAATGAAACTCAGAAAAACTTAATGAGGCAAGTCATCATATCCCTCAATGTCTTATCGGTACAAGTGACTAAAGAGTTTAAGAAACACCCAAGCTCAGAGACTAGGGTGTGACTTTATTGTATTATGATTGCATTAGCATAAATATATAATTTAATCACCACTTTATGGTCATTGTGAAAGAAATGAAAATGAAATTGTGGCTTGGTGCCTGTGGCTTAAGCAGCTAAGGTGCCAGCCACATACACCTGAGCTGGTGGGTTCAAATCCAACCCGGGCCGCCAAACAACAATGACGACTGCAACCCAAAAATAGCCAGGCATTGTGGCAGGTGCCTATAGTCCCACCTATACTTGGGAGGCTGAGGCAGGAGAATCACTTGAGCCCAGGAGTTAGAGGTTGCGGTGAGCTGTGATGCCACGGCATTCTACCCAGGGTGACAGCTTGAGGCTCTATCTCAAAAAAAAAAAAAAAAAAAAGAGGATGAAATTGGTCATACAGGGATAAGAATTTGCCTAGAAAGCATTAATCCTGTATTCCTACTGTTACGTTTTTGTAAAACATTGTTTAAAGACCCAAACTCCTTTTTTAAAACCAAACTTTGAGATAAAACTGGTAAAAGCTGAGGTGTTCTGGTTGAAACTTGGCTCCACTTTGCCCCTGGTTGGCCTGATGTACCTTTGCAAAACCACAGGGTTCCTGGGAACCTAGTTTGAAAACTTTCACTCTAGGAGCGTAACATCCTATCCATGAGGGAAAAAGACTTGGCAAAGAACATGGGGACACTGGGTAGTTAATACTTCTTGCTCTGATTCTGCTTGAGTCTCTTTCTCTCTCTCTCTCTTTTTAATAATGATAGAAAAGCAGAATTTTACTTTGGTTATCAGGATTTTAATTTCACCCTAAGGATTTCAGTTATGACTTGACAAATTTTTCCTACTAGATTTCATTATCACTTTCATTTTCAATACTTCTCCAACTATCTCTTTTCAATTTTTTTTTTAAATAAACAATCTTATTTTGGTTTGCTCTGAATTTGTGGTTTACCAATTAATTGATGTTTTTGTTTTCATCCTTACATTAGTCTCATGTAAGGGTAGATAATGGAAGCCTATCCCTGAAAGACCAGTTATTCTTGGCCATGCTGTGGCAATAAACATTTTAAAGCCACAAGAACACAAACCAAAACAAAAATAACAAAACCAGCTTTCGTGCTGGTAGAGCTGAGGTTACACCCTAACTATAGGGACCTCACCAAGGTTGCCAGTCTATGGTGCTCTGCTGAGAGTTAGCACTCCTTTACTGATAGAAATAATGGGGTTGAGATCAGCCATGAAAGTAACCTGTTATGGTTACTCCTAGTATGTGTTATAAATTCCATGAAAGGATGGTTATCTTTCAGTTGAATACACAACCAGTAAGCATTACCCTGGGCCATCAACATTATTAATTTTTGAGAATTGTTCTTGAATTATAATCCTATTTGTTCTGCCAAGCTGTTATTTCACCTTTATGAAGTCTTAAGTTTTGTGAAGTAGCAGTACGTAAATGAATGGTCATAACTCTGTTATGACCCTGTTTCTAATGGAAAAAAAAATCCTGGACATGAGATAGTTCTATCCTCTAAGCAAGCCTCTTATTTTATATTTGTTGCCTGGTATCTGTAAAAATACTTGATTTAGTCTTCTTTATTAATTTGAGGTCTTGAGCTGTGAAATAAATTGCATTTTCCTTTGTTATCCTTCAAGCAGAAAGTTGGATTTTCTATTATTTATCATAGCTTCTCAATTGGGTTTCCTTTTGTTCTCATCTGTTATATTTTATTCTAGACTATTCTGTGTATAAAGATACAAATATAAGAGAAATTTGCCTTAAAAATATTTGGTTAAAATCCAAATAGTTTAAATATACTTAAATATATTTTAATTTTAAATCTTCTTTAGTGATCCAGTGACTAAATTATTTGTTAGTGGTTATAGAGTTCTCTGCTTCTGATAGTCATTGCCCACAAATAGAAGCATAGCTAACAATTATTCAATGCTGTACTGTGCAGTAGTTGAGAAATATTCAGAGATATACTTGTTATCATATCTCCCACAGGGAATGCTTTAATATAGGAGTAAAATATAATAGAATGGACTAAAAATATAGAGAAATGTCAGATAAATGATGTTCATTACAAGGGTAAATGCATTTCCACATTATTTTGTAAGACTCTTTGTTACTTCCCATGGAGACCCACTCTTCTGGTATAAGGGCTAAATGTTGGTTTTCAAATAAGTAGTTAATACCCATCATCATTATCATCATTATTATTATCATTATCATCATCAAAGGGCACTAACCAGAGGCAAATAACCTGAATTGTCTTCTAGATCTACTAACCTGGTGTGTGATGATGATCAAATAAAATCTTTTTGGAGGTTCATCTTTAAAATGTACATAATGAATGTCTTGTTCTTCTCATCATGCTTCTGTGATGCTAAAATAATACATCTGAAAAGAATTTTAGCAGGCATAACATTAATGCAAGATGTTATTATTATTATCACTAAGGCACTAGAATACAGTGGTAATGTATACAGTCTCTGGGGCTAGACTGATTCAGATGGTGACTCTTACCACTTGTTTGACCTCTAGCAAGCTCTTTAACACCTGATTGCCTCAATTTCTTCCCAATGAATATGGGTAATTACAGGCCTTGCCTAATAGTGTTGTGAGGATTAAATAAGATAATAATGCAAAGCACTTAGAACAGGGTCTGTCTGGATCATTGAAAGTTTTCCTAGCTCTTAATATTTAAATATCTAATATAACATCAAATTTTTAATTACTCTGTCATGCTTCATTCAAAACATTCAAAGCTTGTTAAAAACAATTTAGGCTAAAGTTTTCTGGGTCAGATCACAAGTGACCATATGGTAGAGATTTAGACCCTTTAGCAAAAAGAGGTTGTGAGGACCCTGCTAGGCTACAGGAAATCCCAACCAATATTCTCAAGTTCCTTTTATGCTGTGGGGCCACCTCCTGAACCTACAAGTTCAAAGTGCTTTAAAAGGATTCATTCCGTTCTTTTTCCAAAAACGCTTCTATTAGGATCATCATTTATTCAAAATAAAAATTCTCCAAGTGATGGCAGTTTTGAGGACTAACTAGATTCCTTTGTACTTGGTTTTGAATTTATGGGAAATGCCCTTCCACACCCAACACTGGCTAGTGTTTTCTGCAATGACAGGACCTCACTGGGGAAATCCTAACTGGAGATAATAGCCTGATATATTAAGTGTTGCCAGTATTCCATTTAATAGTAAGCAATTATATAACAGGCTTTTAAAATACCTAAGTTAAAAGTGATACATTAATACTGAGTACACTTCTACTGTAAAATCCATTTAAATACTGATTTAAAACAAACACCATTTAAGTGCCAACCTACTATTAGAAGAGTTTACTATTTTATTCTTGCTCCAAAATGGCATCAACAGTGATGGGGTGCTTTCAGGGGATTATTGAACAGAATTTTTACAACAAAGGGGCAGGCTTAGGGAAATGCAAAAAGAGGCGTTGTAATGCTTATCTCGTGACTCCTCATATCTACACACCCCCTAATCAAACAAGCAACTTTATGGCCTGCGCAACTGCCATTAAGTGTAACTGACTTCTGCAGAACTGCCCTCCACAGGATTTCCTGTCCAGAAACCCCCATCTGGTCATCTGTAGTTAAATGGTTACAAATCATCCAATAAGCAAGGTTTCCCCATCCCAATATTTGTGTTGCTTTTTCTTTAAAAGAGTCGGCTGGACCAAACCCCATCGCTTGCAGATTGTCTTTGAACTTCTTTTATTCCCTTTCTTTTCATTGGGTAAGGAAAACAAAACCAAAAAGCAAAAATCTTCCGTCTGTACTATGTATTTGATTTCTCTGGGCGGTTATTTACAGGTTTCTTGCTCAGTAATTTCTTACTGAAAGAAACCTGCCCTTGCTAAGCGAGCTTTGCCTTTTAACCCCCTTTGCTCACTCTTCCTTGTGGGCGAGCCAGGAGCGCGCGGCTGCAGCGTCTGGGAACCCACCTAGAGGGCCCCCTTGACGCCAGCACATCCCCTGTCAGGCAGCAGTGTCTGCAGCCGAGCTGGGCTGCTGCAGAGTTAATGTACAGTACCAAGGAGCCTGCAAGTGTCCTGAGCTGCTCAGAGCCGGGGCGGCACAGCCCAGGGCAGACGAGGCGGCTTCCACGATTCCAAAGGTTGTGCGGGAAATTCGGCGCTGGGGGACTCCTGCAGGAGCCTGTTGCCATTGTGTTTCAAAAGCATGCAAGGTCTGTATAGCTTGGGCGTGAGAATCTTTCAGAAGATGTCAGAGCATCAGAGTAAATGACACCTATTGGGGAACTGAATTCGGGGTGAACAAACAAAAGAGAGAGAGAGAGAGAGAAAAGACAGCGGGGGAAGAAATTCTTAGACAACGTCTGACTTGCAGCTGTGAAATTCATTTTCTTTCCAAGGCAAAATATGAAAAGCCCGCACATGGTTTTGATAATAGCAAATTAGAGGGGATTCTGCAGCGAGAGAATCAATAGCTTAGTCATTTTACGGAGAGCAGACAGACTTATTCTGGGGACAGGCAGAAGAAACGAATTTCATCACGCCCGCACCTTCTGAAGTCATGATGGTAGCTAATGGTGATCCTGTCCTGCAAAGCAGAAATTACCCGCTGCCTTCCTACTTCTGCAGCTGAAGCCAGCAGTTCTGAGATTGGGGGAAGAAGTTGGCTTTGCTCATACATGGTTCCTAGCCCCTCTACCCAGGTCTTTGTCCGCCGCGTCTCAGACGGTAGCACTGCGTTGGAGTGAATATGTGCCTAAGAAAGAAGAAAAAGCAGTGTTCATTTCTAAAGGACAGCATGTCAAAGCAACCTGAAGTTTTTCATTTCCCTTCTAACACTTCTTTAACCAGGATAACAAGAAACTGTCTTTTGACTCCTGTTTTCCCACATTCCAGAGTCCTTCCTGCGAGGATGCATTAATGTACACTCAAGGCAGTTAGAGCTTCCCAGGACAATATTTACCACCGTTTAGGGTTAGCAGTGGAACTGGTTATTTTAGCGTGTCGACTAAGTGGTGGAACCTACATGGATGGACCCAGACCTGCAAGGCTCTGTGATGTTTCTTTCTTCAAATTGTGGACAGGATTTTGTTCTTGCCGCTTGTGTTTGGGGGGGGATTTTCTTGGAATTTCATACTTGTTGCAATAATTGCCCATGATAGCTGCTCAAACCAGAGAGTTGGAATCACCTGTGACAATCACTACATGTCACATAGGAGACAAGGAAAAGATTAATGACAGAAGATCTGCCAACATGATGCACGTGAACAATTTCCCCTTTAGAAGGCATTCCTGGATATGGTGAGTAACCATTACCCCTTCAGGGAGGAGAAACTCAGACTTAGAACATTTCCTGACAGTTACCAGATAAGGATGGGTTTTGAACAAGAATGCTGATATGAAAGGAGAGTAAAAAGTCAGCTGTGTAAGAGCAAATGTCTGAGAAAATAATGGTTATGCAATGAAAAACTACTTGTTCATATAAAGCATCCCCAAATCAGAAGTGAAGGGTGAAGAGATGAGGACATTTAGAATTGTTAATAGTTCAGGGAGGAAAAAGCAAAGGACAACTTTGAGGATAGTAACTGTGTACCTATCGAAGCAAAAGGGAGGGTTAGGCTTTGTTTTATGCTGTTTTCTTTTCTTTTATTAAAAAAAAAAATTCCCTGGGGAAGGGTACACATGAAATTTCTGACATCGAATACAATTTGCCAGAATTTCCAAGAGAAGGTTAAGAAAAACTTAAAATGCTGACTCAATTTTAAAATAATTCTAAGATGCGTTGGTACCTCACGTTGAAGAATATTTCACCTAGTCAAGAAATATTTCTACTGTAATGAACCAATAGAATTCTAGCAGAATTCTAACACATGAATCATGAAGTGCTCAGACTCTCATAGAACTTGCTTACTGTCTGGATATTTGGTCATATATGAAGGTTCCCTGCAATGTGTTAAAGTCCTAGACATGTGGTATCACGTACTATCTCTTATTGTGTGTGTAGGAACTAATTGCTGAGGGTGTTAGAAGGACAAAGGTCGTTATTTTAAAATTGCTTGTTTTTATGATACCTTAGGGTCCACTGGATTCAGACTCTCTTGGAAGAAACTTTCTGAATGCATAATAAAGGCAAATTTTAGGGCTTTGTGTCTACAAACTTAGGTTGCTTGGGATATTACAATGTGTCTGATTCTGAAAGCGTATTTTGCAGGTAAATATTTTGACTGGACTCAGGATAAGTAATAGATCTCCAGACATAGGTTTCTGAGGGTTTTCCAACTGCTTTTCTGACAATGTCTCAAATGAAAGCTTCCTGAGACTTTCAGGCACCACCCAAATCACCTGCTGGTTTATTATAGAGGTCTCAGTTTTCTGTTAAAAATTCATTGCAGAAAAGGTTGGGAGGCATCCTCTGTAATCCGAGGCAGGTACCTGTTTTCTGTCAACACTGGATACACCCAGACTCAATGTTGTGGCGTATTTTCCTTCTTTCTGACCAGAGCCACTGTCCCCATCCTGTAATGTGCTTGGGAGAAAGTCTGGGTGACGTGCCTGCAAACCTCAGTGGCCCACTTCCAGCTGCATCACCAGAGTTTCCAACTTAGTGGGAGCCTTCATGCCATTGCCTTGCTTGTCCTGAGGGTGAGGGTCGGGCATTGGCAATAGGGTCCTTGTCATCCTTTTAGACAAATTCACATGAATAGTCTTTAATCTTGAGATGAAAAGGTCCTAGAAACAGTTCCTGGCACTTAGTAGGCATTTATCAAAAATTGTTTTCCTTCTATTCCTTATACCTTTCTTTATGGTTAATTTTATGTCTCTTAAGATGTATTGGGGGGGGGGAGGAAATTGCCATTCTCATTTCCGTAAAGTGTACCTTGCTATAAAGCAGCAGTTTTTGTTCTACCTAAGTCCATTTGTTTATGTTGCAATAGGTAGAATGCACATACCCTTTGAAAGCCTAACATTATAACCACGTTTTATTTTATTGCATTAACCTCACCTCTAATTTGGGCTAGCAAGAAATGAGCTATTCAACTCTGTAGTTTTGGAAAGAATACAAATGTGCTTATTCATCCTCCTCCAGATCTGTAATATACATATATTTGAAAGCTGTGTAGAGAACTTTCGAGTCCTGGTGGTTTTCTTTTGTGCCTGGAGCTTGGAAACCCTTCATCCATGTCACTGTGTGGTGTGCACTGTTGTTGTGGCCACACTGAGCCAGTGTGGAGTGAGAGCTTTCTGATTCTTCCCTGGGCTCTTTACAAGGATTCATTAATATGACGTTGGGACTCAAGGGAAGAAGGTGGTGGTTTTTTCCAGATGACCTAATTAATGTCATTCTTGGTTCTTTCCTTCGCCAGTTGTTGTTTCTGCCTCTTCTTTCTAGCCTCAAATGCTGCAGTAAGAGGTCTAAGTGTTTGTTGACAGAGAATCTTCTTTCCCTTTGTCCTACTGGAAGATTCCCTATTGTTGGCTTTTCAGATTTCGTGAATTACTGTGCTTAGAAGAGAGGGTTTGCCAAGTTGTTCTCCTCTTCATGTTCAAAGATGCCTCTTTTCCTCATTCTCACATACAGGTTATTTTGCTGTTGTTGTTGTTCATAAAGGGGCAGATAAGAAGTTGACAACAAGCCAATGCCAGGGCATAATAAACATTTTAAAGGAGATGTGTACTTTGGCTCCATAAGTCCTAGCTCATCTCTAGGAAGGCTCCAAAGGGGAGAGTTGGCAGGGCAGGATATGCCAGGCACTAGCTTCTTTCTCTTCTGCTTTCTGAAAAGCAAGAATGAGAGAAAATTGAGACCCGGGGGGTCTACAGTAGTTTTCAAAAGTGTATCAGAGGCAGTGATACAAACAGAAGTCTCTGCACAGTATTCCCACTTGGACTCTTATCCACCTTCCCTACAGCTGGTGTGTTGATAATTGAGCAATAGTATTAAAGAATTCGTTATCGGTTGGTTACAACTTAATCAGTGGTCCTATTATATTACCTGGCTTACCAGAACACACCCCCCTTGAGTACTAAAAAAGTGGTTTGAAGAATATATCTTTCTTGTTTAAAGGTACAAGAAAGAAATATTTGCTGGAGTATTTTATTGTGGAGGCCTCTTTCCATTATACTTTTCAGCCTTTTTACTGCCAAACCAAACAAAGATAAAGGTTTGCCTCACTGGGTAAATAAGTACTATATTGCTCTTCTTGGTTTTTTATTCTGACTAGTTATGAAACTAGAAAGGTAGCCTGGTGATCAAAAATGGGTCTTGCATGTTTGAAAGAAATAAAAAGTAGATCAGCTTGCAAAGAACTTCAGTTTCATCCAGCAGCAATTATGGGGACTTTTTAGAGACATGACAAGGGTCTAACATGAATGGCTTTACATAGTGTGCCTAACATATGTTTGCAGTTCTTTGTCCTTACTTAAAAGCTAGACGACAACGTTGTATAACCTGATTTGTGAAAGTGCTATAATTTTTTATCAAAAATGCCAAGGCTGTGTTGAATTTAGGAGGAAATTTTATTTGAATACCTTTGTATACTTTTCATGGTGGACTTAAATGGCTCAGAGAAAGGAGAGTGGAGGTAGGAGCTGAGGGTCCTGCTGGAAGCGGCTATGTGGCGCTGCCATCAAGGGCCTCTCTGAAGAAGGCAGAGATTTGGAACATGGCTAGGGATTAATTCATTATTTATTTGGTGCTTACAGTTTATCTTTTTAAAGAACAGACATGAGATGCTTGTATCAACTGTCTCTTCATTGGGTGACTCCAATGAAGAGGCAAAATGAAATAATTATGGCACTTTGCCTCCAAATTGAGGATTCTTTTTTCTTCTTCTAGCCCCGCCCCCATTCTTCTATGGGCTTTCTCTTTCACCCTCAGTTCCTATGAGGTTTAGCCTAGCAAATCACAATTCAGCTGTTCCTCCATACACCAAGGGTTCAAGGTATAAACTAATTTATTTTGTTTTGCTCTATTTGGTCTAGATCCTTTATGGAATGAAGCAGGGTATAAATAAGTATAGCAATAATATATATATATATGCACACACAAGCATATATATATATATATATATATATATATATGTATGTATGTATACAGTGGAACTTCTGAAAGTTGACCACCCTAGGGACTGACTGTAAGAAGTTGGTCAACATACAGAGATGGTCAACATAAGAAATTAGGCCTACTGTACTGATATGTGCATGTGATCTGTGTCTGCTCTACCTTAAAGAGGTGGTCAGGGTAGGGAGGGGGTCAGCTATGGGGGTCATTCTATATATGTTTAAAACAATAAATCTTATGAATAAATACTCAAAGTCATGATGGCCGCCAGCTTTTTTTTTTTTTTGAGACGGAGCCTCAAGCTATCCCCCTGGGTAGAGTGCTATGGCATCACAGCTCACAGCAACCTCCAACTCCTGGGCTCAAGCGAGTCTCCTGCCTCCGCCTCCCAAGTAGCTGGGACCACAGGCGCC
>CAUYQV010126640.1:0-17526 GCA_963574575.1 Galagoides demidoff | reverse complement strand
TTTTTTTTATTAAATCATAGCTGTGTACATTAATGCAATCATGGGGTACAGTGTGGTATTTTCATATACAATTTGAAATATTTTCATCAAACTGGTTAACATAGCCTTCATGTCATTTTCTTAGTTATTGTGTTAAAACATTTATATTCTTCTTTTAGAAAAGTGGAAAATAATTTAATTAATGATTTTGTTTTTCTTTTTCTTTTCATTTTTGAGACAGAGTCTCAAGCTGTCACCTGAGTAGAGTGCCATGGTGTCACAGCTCACAGCAACCTCAAACCCTTGGGGTTAAGCAATTCACTTCTCTCAGTCTCCCAAGTAGCTGGGACAGGCACCTGCCATAATGCCCTATTTTTTTTTTGGTTGCAGTTGTCATTGTTGTTTATCTGGCCTGGGCCGTGTTTGAACTCACCAGCCTTGGTGTATGTGGCTGGCACCCTACCGACTGAGCTACTGGTGCCACCTCATTAGTGATCTTTAAAAAAATTTTGTGGCACACTGGTTGAACATCACTGGCCCACAGGAACATAGAAGCTTCCTGTACAGGTCATTTGTGATGAGATCCTCCTGCCTATGGGGATGTAAAATGCTTTCCAGGCTGGGTTGTGGGAGGATCCCTCTTGCCTGTGCTCTCTGGTGTCTCTAGCTGGGGAGGGGGTTCATAGATCTATAGGGACAAGAGGCTTCCCAGATGCTTTTTATGGTGGGATTTCCTGTTAGAGTTGCCTCTTCCCACCCTCCCACAGTGATTCTCAGTGGTTATTAATATCTTGCCCAATTAGGGGCGAGGTGATTACCCTAGTCACTTATTGTCTGCAGGACTGCCTATCAGTCCCTCCTGTTTGACCCATGTGATGCAGCCAGCAGGGTTCCCATTTAATGCCGGGAAGAAATAAACTACCTGGGCTACCTTCTCTTGCCAGGTTGAGGGTCAGGAAATGGCAGTCCTGGGTTGCTTCCTTCTGTTGCGTGGGGGCTCTAAGGTACCCTGTTCATGCAGTCCTAAGTCCCTGACCTTCTTATCTTCTTCTTTACACCTTTGAGAATTCTCTTTTGGTTGATTCCTGGTTTAATTCCAGGGTTTATAGTTGTACTCAGCATGGAGGAGCAGGGAGAAATGAGGCTGTGCCATCTTCTCCAGACACTTGTACAGTAGAATCGCCATAGTTAACCACCACCCTACATTGCCCATCTCAAGTTAACTTAATTTTCATAAACCAGACATGTACCACATATATGTATCAGTATAGGAGGCCTAGTCCCTTATGCTGACCATTTCTATATGTTGACCAGGTGGTCAACTTACAAAAGTTCTACTGTAATAATTGTTCAGCTTTTGCTTCCTTTCTGGCTTTGTTTTCATCTCTTTTTTTCTTGAAAAGCTTTGAGAATGACCCACAATAAGTATCCTTTCACTCTTGAGTACAGATATGTAGTGCTAGGCTGTATCTAGCCTGGTCAGCATCCCAGTAGGATGAATTTATTTTATTTTGCTGGTGTGAAGCCATGCCATTTTATTAATATAAAAATAAAAGTTTAAGTCCCCATGTCCTGGGAATAAGGGAGGGATGATAGATTAAGCTGGCACCACCCTCTTTTCTGTGATCCTGTGCCTGTGGTCAGTGCTGGTCCGGCTGCTGGGGAGGGTAGTGCCCATCTGGTCTTACAGTTTCTATCACTTGAGGCAATGCCCAGTAGCACTCAGCAAGGAACTATCTGGCTTATCTAGAGGTAATTCTTGTACTTTGGGTGCTGAAAAGGAATTGGGAAAAGCATGGAAATCACTTTAAGGTTAGTGAGTATTAGTACAGAGCCAATGAGATCTCTCCTGGATGACCATTTTTCCTTTCGAAAAGGGCAAACACATTGCCTTCTGTTCAGAAAGATAAACCAGCATCAAATTTGTCTTGTCAGGCAAGAAGTGTTTATTAGTAAGACTGATTCCATTATGTAGTGAATTGCAAAAGAAATAATTTCATTCCAGCTCTTTATCTCAGACCCTTTTTCTAATGCTAAGAGAATAGTGAGGTGAGAAATTATCTTGTTTGCCTTTGGGCTGTAGAATGGTTTGGATCAAACAGGCAATTTTGGATCAATTCACTTCTGCAATTTACCCAGATTTGGAATATTGTGCTTAATTATTCTGACACAAGATGCTACTGACCTATTCCTATTTGTAGGAATCAGTGGAATTAATGTTTCCTTAAGGAAGGAATTTGGAATATATTGATTCTGGGTCTAATTAATGATTGAACAATTGATGAATTCCTGGTTAAGTTCCTATATTTTCTATTTTATGTAAGACTGAATACATGAAAATGAGTTTGATACTAATACGTACGTGTAGCATATAATCAATTTAAGTATATTAAACTAATATTTGCTTGTTTTCCTTGAAGAAATACTGATCGTTAACTACTTTTAAACTATTTAAACATTTATTAAACATCTATTACTGACACAGGAAAGTAATTCCCAATGCGGGGGAATACTTGAGGTTCAAGTGAATCCTTGGCTTTGCGTGAGAAAGCATTCAAGAGCAAGTTGACAGTGTAAAGCAAGTTTTAGTCAGTAAATGCAGAAGATCTACTCCATAGAATAGAGGGTAGTTCTTCCTGCTGAGAAGAACAGCCCCTCTTCTCTTCCTGTGGTTTTTTTTTTTTTTTTTTAAATTAAGCAATGGCTTAACTGTAAGCTAAATAGGGGAGGAATATTCATGTTAAGTTTTTGAAAGGGTCATACTTCCCCAGAACTAGCAACCCTTCCCTTTCTTTGCCTTATAAGATCCTTTGTGGAACTGTCCTGGTGTCAGTAGGAGGGTAGCAGTTTCTTTTAGCATGCTAATATATTAGAACTAGGATATAAGGAGCTGCAAGGTCAAGGAGCAGTCAATGCCTTTTGGTTCCAACCAGTCTTGTTCTGTCACCACATCATCCTGTTCTTCACCTGTTAGGGGGTTTGACTCTTGTATTTACCAATGTCTGCCAGTTCCCTGTCTCAGTACTATGCTTTGAAAATCCTAACTGTCATTTGAGTGACTCCCTGGGATTCCTGTTTCTCTGTGGGGTGGATCATAGTGAGAGAAACTCTACCTCATGGTAAAGCACCCAGAGCTGAGGCTGTGATGTGACTTTGTATCCTGGTTGAACCATTTTTAAACTTTGGTTTCAGACTTTCAAACTCACCTTTGGTCCCTCAGTTTCCTCATATACATAGTATCACTGGGGAAATAGAGTACTACTATAGGAGATATTGTTAGTACTCAGTGGAATAATAGGAGCAAAGTGTTTAGAACAACAGCTTCTCACAGCAAATACACAATGACTGTTTTCTTGCCATGGGTGGTTATTGTTATTAGGAAGCCGCAGGAAAGACGGTATGGCTGTAGGAATTAAAATGAAAACTTACAGATAAAGCTTCCTTGGCCTCGTTATCCATTATCACATTCTTGAATATTCTGAGTAATGAGAATGCTGTGCGCTCATATTTAGTCTGATGCCACATGTCCCTGTCGGGATTAACAGGGCTTTGCCTCATTTGTTGCCTTCCACCACTTCTGACATGCTCCCTTCCTCCTCCAGTCCCAAGGGGGGGCATTCTCCCGGCTTCTCATTATTACCTTCTTCATAGCAGTCACATCGGAGACAGGATTTTGAAGACACAAATCCCCATCTAATCTGCGTCTAAAAAGTATGGACTTAAAAATAGTGTGCGTTTATGGCAGTTAATTTTGTTGTACTTTTTTATTAAGAGAAAATGATGTTAATACCAAATGAGTAATAAAAAATCAATTAAAATCATTTAGGGAAATGAAAGTACTGACAAGTTCATAATAGCTTTTCTGGTTGTTTAATGAGATTGACATGGATTAACAATTGGTGGTGGGCAGAAATTAGCTGAATTTACTGAAGTATATTTCCATTAAAATGACAGCTGCGTATAAGAGCTGGCACCAGGGCATTAAGTTCCAAGACCCAAGAGTGTGAAGGAGAGAGCTAATCAAATAAGACAACTCGTACTTGATTTTAATTAAGTAAATTCCCCTTCACGTTTTAATCACATAAACTCAGTCATGGATGGTGTAGAAGCAAATGGCCAGCCATTTTATTGTCTAAGTCTGGTTTCTTTTTCTAACTTATTTATTAAAAATAAACTTATGGGCTTAACTTTTGTACTTGATTCTGCCTTTGAATTGCCTCTCTTTTAGAGAATAGTTTGTTGAACATCTTTTTATTATTTGGAATTTTTGTGTCATAAATCCCACAGATTATTTCTATAAAAATATACTGAGAAAATCATGCAATATAATTTGCTGTGTAAAATGTAATTTGATATAAGAGACTTAGATCAGTGAAGGTGTTTAGTTGCTGAAATAACAATTGTGTACTTATAAAATATGAATTTTGAAGTCCATTAAAGCCTGTTTATTTTGGTATGTGTTTGGTTTGGGGGCTTTGTTGGCAATGTGGATATAAATGGGATTCTCATCTTTATTTCTCTGTTAGATTCTTTCTTCCCTGGGGTGTTGGGTGCAGAAAGGCAGTGCATGATTAAGATTTTGTCATACTTGTGGGATATTAACAGGTACAATAGTCCCTATTGTAATTAGATTTTTTTTTCCTAAGACGGAGTGTCACTTTGTCGCCCCTGTAAAATGTGTTGACATCATAGCTCACAGCAATCTATAACTCTTGGGCTCAAACGATTCTCTTGCTTCAGCCTCCTGGGTAGCTAGAACTACAGGCGCTGCTATAGTTTCTGGCTATTTTTAGAGATGGGTGCCTTATTCTAGCAAGGGGTCTTCCTTATGGGGCAGATTTCAGGCTGGTCTCGAACTCATGAGCTCAGGTGATTAATTTTCTTCTTAAATGTATAGATATATAGGTATTTTGGGGTTGATGAAATGCTTCCATGAATTTTGTAGCTGCTCGTGAGATTTGATTCAATTAACATTTTTTATTCATTGCTGTTTGCAAAATAATTGTGCTCAACACAAAGATATAAAGATGAATTAAAAATAGAGGTCCTACATTTAAGTTCTCTATAATGGGAAAGGCAGACAAATAAGCAATAGTACAAAGCACCTGAAAATCATTTCTAAAACAGAGATAGGATTTCTTTAAACTGAAAAATCTGAGAAGGCTTAAAACTTGACATTTGGACTTGGTTGCAAATAAAGATTTTGGGAGGCAAAAACTGGGTGGAACTGGACTTCTGGGGTAAGAGCCCAGCTTGAGCCAAGGTGTTGAGGAAAGAGAGTTCAACTTTGGTAAAATGCAGAGTGAGTGACTGAGGGAAGACTTTTAGTAGGAAGTGAGTCTGGAAACCCAGGTTTACTCACCCACCAACTCAGTGTCAGGTGTGTGCTGGCTGCTGGGCAGATATAGCCTCTTGCTCTTGTGGGGAGCTGAGTCTCGGGAGCCTTCCTGTGCAGTATGTGTCTTTGAGGATGAGAGTTCCAGGATCTGACAGGAGTTTCAAGAAGGAAAAGGGGAAGGTTGGGGGAGGTGGGAGAAGAGGCAGCAAGCAGAGAAAGAGAAGGCCCAGGAGGTTGGGTTGCAGGCAGGGAAGGGAGGAGAGTGGAGCAGAGAGGGCGGAATTTCATGTGGGGCTGAGATTTATTTCCAAGGTCCAGTTCAGTCCCGAGCCATTTCTCTTTTCTATGAGAACTTTTTCAAGGGAAAAAAAGGGGTTTATGGGCTGTGGTCTTCTTGTTTTCCCTTTTTCATTAATAACTTCCTTAGCCTCACATCCTAAAATTAAGTATGTTTATAACTGAAATTATCTATTCAGTAGATTATCTAGGAGAACAATGTCATTATGTTTTACCCACATAAATGTGGTTGTTCAGGCACAGCTGAGCAGCGGCATCCTCCAGAGAGCTTTCTTACCATTTATTCTGAAGGTAGATGTGGGGCCTTTCTGGGTGCGCTGGTGAGCAGGAAAATATTGAGGTGTAGGAAAGGGGTCCTGTCTGCCTTCTCTTCCTCTGAGCTCGGAGAGGGAGCCAGGCATGCCCTCCATAGCACTTCTGATTCCTTACTGGGCAGATTTAAAAGTGAGGATCCTTTTGTTCTGGTATGAATCAAAGGGTAGAGTGAAGGTATCTAGAACTCAATGTATAGGGGAATAATTGGTGATTTCAGCAAAAACATCTTACCTAAGAATTATTTAGCTCTTCAGGCACGGATTGGAGCTTTTAGTAAGACCAGTGATTTTTAGTTTAGCTGGACTAGTAATTTTTGAGTATCTGCCTTTTCCCTTAGTAGAATTCTACCTGGAACATCTACTGTAGTAGAATAGAATCAAAAACATTTTTTCTTGGTCTGATACAGTTAATAGTGGATAGTGTTTGCCCTAGCCCATCTGAGGGAGGGCACTCCTATTAGTAACTACACAGGGATTTATTACCTATCGGATTTGGGTGGTTAGGTGTAGCTAATTCGTAGATGGGTGGAAAAAGTATACAGGTAATTGCAATAAGTTTTACCAGCAGAGTTGAGAATCATTGCTCTTTTATAGCTGTTTCAGAGGAATTAGAACAGTCAGGCGGGTTGATCTGGAGTCAGGTGGACATAGGGCCTGGTTTTAACTACCCACTCTATGACTTTGGACAAGTCACTTGTAACTTGTGGCAGATTGAATAACTGAGTCCAATTTTCAACCTCTGTTTTAGAATCATGCATCTTGGCCATGACCTTGTGTTTATGGGAGCACAATTCTTTGACGTTGGGTGTGGATATCAGTTACTTTGGCTAAGGAAATACAGATGGCCCTCTGTATCCTGGGATTCCACTTCTGTGGATTTAATTAGCTGCTGATAGAAAATATTTAGAGAAAAAAAACAATAAAAAATAACAATGTAATGTCAAAAAAAATACAAATAAAAAACAAATGCAGTATAGCAGCTATTTTTATAGCATTTACATTATATTAGGTATTACAAGTAGAGATGATTTAAAGCATACAGGAAGATGTGCATAGGTTATTATGAAGATACTGTGCCATTTTTTCAGTCAGCAGTTGTCTGTTTTCTATTCTTTAGCTTATGAGTGCCCAGACATACCAAAAACAAGGTAAGTGTGAAACAAAATTTATTGAGAAAGAGCAAAATAAGTTTATAAAGCAAGAATGAGATATGTTCAGGACAAACTACATAATAAGAGACCCTGGGTGTGGTCTGGGGTCTTGTTTTATAGTGTCTGGGTTCGTCCCTCCTTGTGGTTCAAGAGTCTGAACCACTTTGATGGACAGTTAATGACATAAATAGGCTTAGGTTATTCTAGGTCACTTTCCAGTGGTGCCTGGGCTGGGGAATTCCCTGTATCCTTTTGCAGATTAGCAAGGCATTCCTCCTTCCAGGTGTGGCAGTTGCTAGGGGTATAATGGGGGCCAGCACTAAGGCAGGGTGCCTGCCCTTGTCCTTCCTCCCAGGTGGGAGAATTGCTCAAGGAAGCACCAGGCTGGGTGCTAGCCTTTGTCCCTACAAGAGCTGGAATCCCTCACTATCTGCCTAATAATTTTATATCAGGGACTTGAGCATCTGCAGATTTCGGTATTCATAGGGGTAATGGAACCAATGTCCCATGGTTACTGAGGGACAACTGTCTTAGCAAGCGTGATGCAAGAGCAGGCTTGAACTTCTTCTATGGTTGGGCTTGTACTCAGGTAAGAAAAACATGCCCTGGACTTGCTACTCTTTACCCCAGGCCCCAAAGTAAAAAAAGAGAACAGACCCCCAACTGACCCCAACCTGGAATCTGGCCAGGGAGCCCAGTCTGTGTCAGCTGAGCTTCATCTGATGTGTAGACTCTCATGTGAGAAAAATAAATGTGTGTGACTGTAAGCCACTGGGATTTGGGGTTTGTTATGTAACATTGCTAAGACAATAGAGAATTAACTCTGTGCCTGTTTTTCCTTCTGTAAAGCAGGAATATAATCTCTTTCCTTTCACAGGGTGGTTCTAAGACTCAAAATAAGACAATCCTGTCAGTATAATACTTTGTTCATAATAAGCAGGTGATAAATTGTAGCAATTTTTAATAATTAAAATATGAGATATACAACCAAAATAAAGGGCCTACTATCTGCATAGTAAGGAATTAACCAAGTAAAGAGGAAGAAAAGTCTCTCCCATCGTGTTGTTTCTGCTGTAAACTTCTTGTTCTGGGTGCTTTATGTTTGCTCATTCGATGTATGTATTCCTCTGTGCTCTCCAGAGAAACAGAGCCTATTTGTCTGTTTATCTAATCTGCTGAGAGATAGTTATCTATTTACTTATCTGTTTGCTCCTGGGATGACTGGCAAGTCTGAGATTTTTGTAGGGCAGGCTAAAACCTCAGGTAGGAGTTGACATTGCAACCTGAGTCCCAGGTCCACAGGCCAGGCGGTCTGGAGACTCAGGCAGGGTTTCTCTGTTACCTTATTGATGGAGAATTTCTTCCAAACTGGGAATCCTCAGTCTTTGCTCTTAAGTTCTTTCACTGATGGGATGAGGCCCACCCACATTATGGAGGGTAATATGCTTTACTTGAAGTCATTTGATTGTAAATGTTAACCACATTCAAAACAAATACCTTTCCAGGAATGTCTTGACTAGTGTTTGGGCACCATAAACATGTACCCTATTTCCCACCATTCAGCAAATGAGGAAATGAAGGGTCAGGGGAATAAGCTGTTTAACTGAGTCACACATTTGTCCACTCCAGAGATCTTATGGTTTCCATTCCCTGTGCGACCTTTTAAGGGAGACCATTTCCCAGGTGATAACAGCTGTTGGTCAGTGGTTATATAGGAAATTGACCCCCAAGTCCTTGATTTCATGTCTGGATGGCTGTTTATTCAGCTTAAACTAATGACATGGGAATTTACTGATGTAAGTTTTAAATGCAACAAATGCTGAAGTTTTTTTTTTTAATGTGTTAGCATTTTATTTTATCACTCTGCTTCCCAGGAGTGGAGTGAACAGAATTAGTCCTTCATCTTCCAACAAATGCTATAATTAAGTGAAGGTTCATGCCAGAAATTGAAATAAATCTACTGTATATGCTTGTAAACAATAGATTAATTGCATAGCATAACACTAAAATCAAACTAATGTTTGTACCTAGTGGAGATATTGGTTGTAAAAGTTTATTTCATGTATTCCTACTATTCCATTGGGTTTTCATGTGTTCCCTCCTCCTCCTTGTCTTTTAGTTAATGTTATATGTTAGTGTTTTTGTGTCTACTTTCCAATTCACACTTCTAGAGAGAAGGACCCTTTTTATAATACTGTAATACTATAAGGACTTTAGTGCTGTTTACTGCAGAGGGTAGGCCATCTTTGTGTGAATATGCTGTATGATTTGCTTCTTTAAAAGTTTACTTTTGTGTTGAATTATAACTTACATACAGTAAGGACACACATTTTAAAAGGATGGACCAATGAATTTTTACTACATATGACCTATGTAACCATCATCCACATCAAGATATAGAACATTTCCAGCCACCCAGCAGGTTCCTTGGCCCTCCTACCTTGACGCTCTCTACACCTAGGGGACCACTATTCTGCCACCGTAGATGTGTGTTGTCTGTGATTGAACCTTGTACAAATGGAAGCATCGACCAAGTGCTCTGAAGTCTCTGGCTTCTTTTGCTGTCCATCCTCTCTGCAACATATGGCATTTTGCCATTATTTTTTTCTTCAGTGCTGTGTTGTGTGCTATTGTATGAATAGTCTGTACTTTATTCTACTGTTGAGGGACATTTAGCCTGTTTCCAGCTTTTTGGCTATTCTGCATACTATACTATGAATATTTTCATTTGGTGTGAATTCAAGAGTGAGATTGCTTGGTCATAGGGCGTACACATGTTTAGTGTGAGGACATATTGCCAGTTTTTAAAAGTGGTTGTACTGGCTGGGTGCAGCAGCCCATGCGTGTAATCTTAGCACTTTGGGAGACTGATGTGGATGGATCACTTGAGCTCAGGAGTTCGAGATCAGACTGATCAAGAGTGAGACCCCCCATCTCTACCAAAAATAGAAAAACTAGCCAGGCATTATGGTGGGGGCCTGTAGCCCCAGCTGCTCAGGAAGCTGAGGCAGGAGGAGGATTGCTTGAACCCAGAAGTTTGAGGTTGCTTTGAGCTGTGATGATGACCTAGCACTCTACCCAGGGCACAGAGTGAGACTGAATCTCAAAAAAAAAAAAAAAAAAAAAGAAAGAAAGAAAAAGGCTGTACCAATCTGTACTCCTGTGAGCAGTGGATGGTGGTTCCAGTTGCTCTCCATCATCCCTTCATCCTCATATGCTAGTTTTTTGATTTGGTTTTAAAATATATTAGGCAGTTTCTTGCAAAGACTTCTATGGAGTTGTATAAGTCATTCTGTTGCAGAAATAATCACCACATACTGTTCCCTTGTGGTTAGGTTCTTGGGTTATAGCTATTCCTGGCAAGCACTTTCGTTAAACTCCCATAGATGATTCTGTGATGACTTTACAAGGTTACACATTTCAAGGTTTGCACAAAGTGTTGTAATTGTATTTTCACTTCTTCTGGTCACTGCCCTAAGACCAGACTTGTTATTTGAGGTAAGATTTTTATATTAGGGAAGTAAAGAAGGTGCTCTGACTCGAAATCACTTCTCACCGTGTTCCTTTACAGCCCCCAAGAGGGACTTTGTTAGTTGCCTTGATATTCACAGAGTTATAGGATGTTAGCAGGAAAGTAGGTGTCATGATGGCAACTGGTGCCTTTGTCTCCAGCCCACCCTCCCCCATGCCTGAAAGTGAACTTGGTTTACAGCACTTTTTCCTTCTACAGTTGTAATATGGATTTTCCTCAGCTACATATTTTACTTGGAGATAAAAGTGATTTATCTAACTTTTATCCTGACCTAGTTTTGCAGGGCCTTCAATTGCTCTTGTTATCTCTGGGAGTCTCTAGAGATGTCTGCAGCTGGCAGCTCAGGCAGCAGTGTGACACTGGACTCTTGCCTTCCCTCGGGCACCTGTACCTTTTGGTGAGCTCCTTGGATGGAGCTTGGCATGCCTGGTGTGGTCTGGCCTGCCTGGCGGGGGGTGCTGTGGGAAAAGTGTGAGCCTCGCCTGCTCTCCCCTGGCTTCCCCTTCCACTGTCAGTCCAGAGACTCTGTCCTGTCTCTTGGCATTGGTGGAAGGGTGTGACAGGCTCGTCTTTCCAGACATTCTGTGGTATCCCCTGAACCTTTGGAAACTCAAAGGCTAGAATTTGACCTGGTGGTCTCTGCTTTCTTCTGAAATGTTGATTCTGGGGGAGACAGTGCTGGATGCTCAGCTGCTTACAAGGGGCCCTGTGTGGAGGGAAGTATGGAGGGGAACAGAAGAGCCCATCTGTTAACACTTCATCATGGCTTCAACTGCTTAGTAGCTCTGGTTTGCTCCTGTGCTGTGACAATACAGTGTGCCTTTATGTGACATAGTTTCCCACCTTATGGGAACTGTCAGGGTAGTGGAGGAAATGGGAGCATAGATTGATCTGAAGGGGAATTAGGTGAGTAGCTTCTTGTGGCTTCAAACTGAAATAACAGTGATGCCCAGGAGGAGGGAGGTGATTCAGACCACCTGATGGACTTCCCAGTTCTCTAGTGTTGCCATCATCATGTCCCCAAACCAAGGATTCTGGTTATTTTAGGGAAGTGCAGGTGGACCCTACTTGTTCTGAGAGCACCTGGCGTGAGCCTGCATGTTGAACAGTGGCTTTCTTGGTGGCTGCAGGGCAGTGGTTTCTGACTAGGAGGCAGTGGCTGGTTCCTACAGCCTGTAGGGCCAGTACTTGGGTCAACTGATCTCTAGAACTGAAAATAGGGATTGGAATAGGGAAAAGGAAGATACTGAGACTGAGGAGCTGTGGTCACCTTGCTTCTTTAAAAGAAGAGCAACTTCTGGAGATTTCTAAGCACTTACATCTTCCTGTTTATCCAGGGGTCCCCCATGCCTAGGAATACAGATGCCTCCCTAGTCCAACCCTACAGGCCTCTGAAAACATGAAAAGTCAAGTTTAATTTATTGTTTAAATGCAACTGACTTCGTTTAAAATGTATTTTTGGTTTGCTAAGAATTTGCTTAAAAGAAGGACACATATATCTGTCCTTCTCAGTATTGTGAAATAAACCAAAATGATAAGAATATTTTCTTGCCTTTAAAACCAGTGGTGGGTATACTACAAGGAAGGTTAGGTGTTTTTAGGAGCTGTAGTCCGTAGGAAACAAAGCACTTTATATTAAAAGTAAGTTTGCCTCCTTTTCCTTTCTTACTAACATAACACACAACTACAAGATTCTCCCCATCCTTTATGGGGTCTTCAGTAACAGAAATAGAAAGGAATTTATTATTGGAGAAATTGAGGCACAGAGAGCCACAAAAAGGCCAAATGTTTTACTTATCTATATGTAGAAGACACCAAGAGACAAATGACCTCTAAGCAAGATGATTTACAGCTGAGGGGTGGACTCTCGGGCAACTTGTCCACAGGTGCTCCTTATGGAGAAGGAGCCGTGCCCTCAGCATGTAGTCATTGTTAATTACTCCCCTCACCTGTATCATTCCGTTTCAATAAAAGGCTGGTGTGGAGGTTGCTTAGGGCTACCCTACAAGTAAGGGCTAGCCCGCCTTCCATAAGCTTGTATTTCTAATCTGCCTCTCACCTGGTTCCTTCTTGTGCTAACCAAGACCAGGGCCATAGGAACCTGACAGGTCGTGACATTTATACCAATAACTCTTCTTCTTAAAGACTGCATAATCCAGTGAGTTAAGTGCTTTGGGCTTTGTAGGACATTCAATTTAAAGCATTGAAAGGCACAGGAGGTAGTTTTATTTATTTAAGATTGTACCCCATGAAAGTGAGCATAGTTCAATACTGCACTTTTCAAATGGACTCTTTGCATGTATTCAGTGACATAGTATATAGTAAAAAGATAAACTGTGAAATCAGATTTCTACACCTGTAATTGTTTTATTCTACATCACATTTCTAGACATTTTAGGATTAACCAAAGCAATCTGGTACAGCCCTATAACCATCTTTTTCTTCTTTGTTGGGCAAGTCTATTTTTATATTTCCATTTTATCATCCTTTCAAACTTACAAGGTCTCACATTTTATGTTTAGCTTCCATCATTCTTAAGCTCAAGCTTCTCTTTTGGGCTGGGAGTCTGGCTTGCTTTTGCCTTACATTGCTTATTGCTCTTCCTTATATTAAAACATTATTTCTTTTCTGTCAAACGCTAACTTTAATAGTCAAAGTCCTTGTAGCCACTGTAGAACTACTTTAGTGTTAGAGGAACATTCAGCTGAAAACTAGACATTTTTAACTAGATAAATAAAAGAATACATATTCAAGACTTTTTTGTGTGTAAAAGGGAAATTTCATATGTTAATTTGTATAACACGTGTCTCTGGGATTGAGTTGCTTTTTGCAATACTGTTTCTGTATTTAAGCCTAAGGGAAGCTTGGGTAGATGCTTTTTAAAAAGAATATCAATATAATAGTTTCCAAAGGTTTAGCAAATCCAAACTTTAAAATTGAGTATTTGTTTTATGCTCCAAAATGTTTTCTGATGAGTTATTAGCTCAATCAATTTTTTTTAAGTTGCAGTTTTTCCAAATAAAATTAAAAATTGTTGCAAACAAATCCACCACTGACAACAATTAGAAAAGCTAAATGAAAAACAAAAATAAAAGAAAACAAAGCCAAGATAAAACAAAAAACCTATGTTTGTACAGCCATGTTCATAATAGTGCTATTAACTTTAGCCCAAAGGTAGAAACACCGCCAAATATCCATCAACAGAAAAATGGATAAATGAATCCTGGAATATACATACTTGTACAATGGATTATTACTAACCATATAAAGGAGCAAAATATTGGTCCATACTGTAGTGTGGATTAAACTCAAAAAGATGCTAAGCGAAAGATGTCTGACACAAAAATCATGTATTATTTGATTCCATTTGTATGAAATATCCAAAATACATCCATGCAGATGGCTGATCAGGGTTTTCAAAGTTAGGGGGCAGAAAGGAGAGGGGAATAGGAAGTAACTTCTTAAAGGGTATGGGGTGAAGGAAATGTTTTGGAACTAGATAGAGGTGGTATTTGCACTGTGAATATAGTAAATGCCACTGAATTGCTTGCTTTAAAAGAGTTCATTTTATGTGAATTTCATAACATTTATTATTTAACACAATTATTTATTTATTTATATTTTTTAAGACAGTCTCACTCTGTCACCCTGGGTAGAGCGCATGACATCATCATAGCTCACAGCAACCTCAAACTCAAATGATCCTCTTGCATCAGCTTCCCAAGTAGCTTGATCTGCAGGCACCCACTATGATGTCTGTCTAGATTTTCTATTTTTAGTAGAGGTGGGGTCTTGTTCTTGCTCAGGCTGGTCTTGAATTCCTGAACTCAAGCAATCCACCTGCGTTGGCCTCCTGGATTATAGGCATGAGCCACTGTGCCTGGCCACTTCAACAATAATTTAAAAAAAAAAACAACAAAACTATTTTTAAAAACATTGGAGACTTACCAATACAGCAAAGGCTCATGGAGCCAAGATCCCAATAGAGTGAGCCTGAGTTTTGTAATATGTTTCTCCTTCAGGTTTATATCTATTCAAACTGAGCAAAGCTTGTAGAAGAACCAAAGTTGTCAGAGAATAAAAATTTAGTTCAGAGCTCATCAAAAATTAAGGGGCCTGGTAAACATGTTATGCTTTCTTTTTTTTACATGTATTCTTTTTCCTTTTTTTAAAAAATTAAATGATAGCTGTGTACATTAATGCAATCATGGGGTACAGTGTGGTGTTTTCATATGCAATTAGAAATATTTTAATCAAACTGGTTAACATAGCCTTTATGTCATTTTCTTAGTTATTGTGTTAAGACATTTATATTCTACTCTTAGAAAGATTCACTTGTACCCTTGTAGGATAAACCATAGAAGTGATCCCTCCAATCGCCCTCCCTCTACCCATGTTATGCTTTCATTCAGGGCTCCTAACATATTATAATTTAGGAACACTGATGAGCCGGAAATAGGCCAGTTCTTGAAAAGATAAAAGTCTAGCACAATCCCTTACTAAATTAAGGTAGCCTTTTCTGCCCTAACTGCCTGCCAGAAGGAAAAGTAAAACCCTCTATGGCTATATTCTTCAGAGCCTAAATTGTCTTTAACATTTTTTCCTGCACAGTTTCTAGTTTTCAATAAATAGGTGTGGAAGAGCCCAAGAAATGACTGAAAACAATGGGACAGAACAGGCAAAAGACAAAAGAAGCAGACCTTGTTCTTGGCTTGCCTTGTTACTGGGGATATCAAACCCAGACTTTAAAATAACTGTGATTACTACATTCAACCAATTAAATAAGATGGAGAATTGGACTAGACCTAGGACTGTGACAGTAGAACTAGAAACTATGGGAAAGTTTAAATAGGTGGATCTAAAAAAAATTAAAATCAAGGACTCAATAAGGGGTTTATATACAGATTAGATATAGCTGAAGAGAGAAGTAGTGAACTAGAAAATAGATTAATTCCCAGGCTAAAATATGGACATGAGGAAAGGAAAAAAGAGCATTTAAAGGTATATGGGACATACAAGGGATCTGGGCTCTAAAACATGAATCTTATGTAATAGGCAAGGACTATGAAGGGTTCAGCTTTAAGGAATAGAAGGATTTGTGCTTTGTATGTCCAATTGTCTGTAAATTTATACTTTTCAATGTCTTATAAATACTTGAAAAATATTTGTTTCCTTAAAGTGTTTTAAAGTTCTCTGTGCAATTTCTGTAAAGTTTTCTCTACTAATTTCAAAGTTACATGTGTAAGTGCATTAGTCTAAAATTCTAAATAAATAAGTATTAGTAATGTCAAAAAAATAGTCTGAGTGTATTTAGGTTCTCAGAAAATGAAAGGAGTGGAATGATGGGAGAAGAAAAAGCGTGAAATAATCTTTGAACAGATAATGTAAATGTATTTTGATGTATTAATGTAATGTATTTTGATAAAATACATGTCATAAAACATTAACTGAAAGAAAGCTAGTGTAGCTCTCTTGTTACTATTGAAGTAGGTTTTGAGGCAAGGATCATTCTTAGTGTTAGACAATGGTACCTATACTAAATATATAGGTAACTAATAGATAACCATAAAACAAAAACTAAAAGAAAAGAAAATAATCAACAAATCCATAATCATAGTTGAAGAAGATTTTAGCATTTTTCTTTCAGTAATTGATAGGACTGTATCAATAATTCTCCAACTTTTTGGTATTGGATTCCTTTATAGTCTAAACAAAAAATTTAAAAGCATCATTATTTATTACTTTTCAACTCCTGTTAATGTCTGGCTTAACAGAAGACAAAGATAACAGAAGATGGCATATTCATTTTGACATGTTTTGATTAAAGTGTATGAAGAAAATATAGCCTCAGAAAGATGTGTAGTTGGAAGAGGGAGGAATATTGTAATAGCTTTTTCAATAATTGTTAGTAGTTTTTGATACAACATACTTATCAAGTGTTAGTTTCTTAACTAAAGCCATATTAATGAACTTCTAATATCATATTATGTTAAATTCCTTGGTTTGTCTTGTATGTTGAAGTATTTTTTACTCACATATGATTTTGGAACACCATGCATTGGTCATTGGGAAAATATTTATTTGCTGAGTTATACACATCTTTCAAATATTGACACATTTCATTGTGTGATGTAGAAAACTCACCATGGGGGTATACAGTGCACCCCCTGGGTGAAGGGTTCAACTACAACTTGTATTCTACTGTGGAAACAAAAATAATGTAGCTTAAACATTTGTACACTCCTCTCAATCTGAAATTTAAAAAAATGATAATAAAAAAATTCACCACCATCAGTCTCATCAGAAAATACTGGGCTACATTAAATTGAGCAATTTTATTTATCAGGAAAACATTGTTGTGTATGAAATGGCAAGCCATAGAGTGGGAGAAGATATTTGTAACATATGAGAGTGACAGAGATCTCATATTAAAAATATTTAAATAACTCCCTTACAATCATAATAATAACAAAGATCAAAAAATAGAAATATCAGCACAAGGCTTGACATGCATTTCATAAAACAGCACATCCAAACAGCCAATAAATAAATATAAAACACACTGTAGACCTTCCATTTCATCCTGTAATCCCAATACCCAGAAGAAAAAAAGTTATTTTACCTTGTCATTTGGAGGCTGTTACTTCAGATCTTTAAACAAGGCATAAAGAAACTTCTTGGGCATATAGGAATTTGTGTGCAAACCTCAGCTCCCATGTAGGCCTTAAGTCAGGGGATTTTTACTGGAACCTTTCATAAGGAATTTTCAGGCTGGACTTCTCAAAAGCCTTTCATGAGCCCAAGTTTCATCTGTGCCATTAGATACCTGTATGCATTGGGTAAATTCCTCTTCTCTTGAGGTCCCTGAGCACATTTCCATTCCTGGACCCGTCCGCAAGTGACCTTCATTAATTA
>CAUYQV010126638.1:0-26284 GCA_963574575.1 Galagoides demidoff | reverse complement strand
TCCCAGCTACTTGGGAGGCGGAGGCAGGAGACTCGCTTGAGCCCAGGAGTTGGAGGTTGCTATGAGCTGTGATGCCATGGCACTCTACCCAGGGGGACAGCTTGAGGCTCTGTCTCAAAAAAAAAAAAAAAAAAAAAAAAGGAGAGAAATAGAACCTATCACTTTGCCCAACTGAGAATCTGAAGGTTAACTCGCTTCATGCCTGGATGTACCCAGAGGCTCTGGTGGTGCCACCTGGACCCACATGAGTTCAGTCATTAGACGGGGCTTCCTTCAGGTGGCTGTGTGGCTGCTGCAGCCACTCCCTTCTCACTGGCTCAAGTCCAGGATGAAATTTAGGGCTTCGCCTGTAGTAACTACCCCAAAGTCCTAGACTTGCCCTGTGGCGATGAGCCAAGGTGGGGAGCCCAGCCCCGGTCGGGGAGGACTGGAAGGAGGAAGCTTGGTCCACATCATGGCCCCCGTCTCCCAAGGAGAGTTTGGAACCCAGAACAAATAAGCAACTCTAAGGGACAGATGGCTACCATGGCTCCAGGATTGTTAGTAATACGGTTTTTTATCAACGAAATGTGAAATGTTCCACCTCCACTTCCCTCTGCTCACCCCTCCTCTCTGCTCTTTGCTTCCTGCCTCAGGGGAAAGTGTCATACACATACCTACTAAATGAGACCCAGAAAGCAAGAGTTCTGCTTACACCACGGAAGGAGGTCAGAACTCTCAGGAAGGTGAGAGTAGATGCACAGAGCACCCCCAGAGAAAGCGCACGTGCACACACACACACACACACAGAGCAAAGTGGACGGTGCATTCAGGTCGTCATCATTGTTCATTGTGTTGGTTATTTGTGGTCATAGGTTGTGTCCCTGTTCCAAGGCCACACAAAAGGCTTTACTGCCCACCTCCTGCCGCTAGGTCCCCAAACTTCCATCCTGTCACCAGCCAGAGCCACCCTGGGGTCCACCAAAGGCATCTGCTGCTGCAAAATTAGCAAATCCAAATAACAACAAGCCTCGCTCCAACATTGGTGCCGCCTCTCTGCCCAGAAATCTCAATTTGTTTTCCTGCTGAACATTCTAGTTTGTAAATAACATAAAATAAATATACGTTGTTGTTTTTTACACTTAGTACCACGACAGCTGAAGAAAACTGGGAATGGCAGGCAGCTTACATTTAGAAAGGCAGGCAAGAAAGCAGAGGACACCCAGGACAAGTCCATGGTGGGGTTGGTCATCACCAACCAGAGCCTGCTCCCCACTTCAGCTCTGATCCCCCAAATAAGAATCAGCACATCCCAGACCTTCACCTAATGAAATACCAGGGGACATACTGGATGGGATGAGTCTCTGTCCTTTACTCATGGCAGATGACACACAGGCATGCACACACACACACGCACACACACAGCACAGATGTGCACATAGGCACGCACATATAGGCATGCACACACATAGGCATGCATACACATGCATGCACAAATATGCATAGGCATGGACACACGTGTGCATGCATACGTGGTCCTCAGATTGTCTCAAAAATCGTGTCTCTGATATTTTAATTTTTCCTGCCTAACCTGTCCCATCTCTTTTGCCATTTTGAACCCTAACCCTTAATGAAGACCCAACTCCAGTACCACCTCCCAGGGACCCTCTTCTCCCCTCCTGAGCCCAGGAGAGCTCTTTTGTGGGGTCTCTGGCTGCTGCTCATACATGCACCCCTGGTGTCAGTATCGCCCAGCACCACCCTGCAGCACACAAAGAGGCAGGAACCCCTAACAGGCAGGGTATAGTTAGCATCACCCTGTCTAAGTCCTGGCTCTGCAGGGACTGTGCACACTAGGGCAATTTGCTTGCCTTCCTGTGCTTCAGTTTCCTCATCTGTACAATGGCAAGGATGATGCTTAGACTGCCCAGCAGCCAGGTTGTTGTTACAAGGATCCCAGGAGTGACTAGCACAAAGCACTCAGCAGTACATGACAGGTCAAAGCCTTTCTCACATCCCCTGTTCTCCCAGCCAGATCCCTGGTTCCCTGAGGGTTAAGTCTCCCTCTGTCTGCTAGAGAGTAGTATACAGCACGTGCTCAGAATGTGCTTGTCAAATGAGCATCTGCGGTAAACATGGGAAACCCCTTGAGGAGGCCAAGATGTGGGGACTGCCCTGGCCCAGATACTTCTAGACCAAACTCCAGTCCACCCCTGTGACCCCAGCAGTCTGGGTTAAGACCTGACTCCCTTTATCCCAGGGGACGTGAGAGCCTCCATGGCTGCCTGGCAGCCCCAGTACCTTTCGGGGAAAAGGATGGTCTTCATGGTGTTTATTTTAGAAGCTGCACCTGGGCCATCTCAAGCCCACAGAATAGCAAATACACTTTTAAAAATGAGCAGGCTATCAACAGGAACAATATTCATGACATTCAATTGGGAAGGCAGGAGGTAAATGATGAAATTAAAGATATTCCTGGCAGGAGCCAAAGAGCAGAGAAAGCCATTGAGCTGCAGGCTAGGGCTGGGGGGGCTGGTGGAAGTGGGGGGGTTGCCGGAGCTCTTGAGCAATCACGTCGGTAGGGGGTCAGGCACACAGACAATCCAGGGAGAGAGGCTGGCAAGGAAGAGAAGAGGGGACAGCAAGGAAGGGGTCCCGGGAAAAGAAGGGACATCAGCACTGATTCCCAGGGAGAAACATTGCTGCTGAGCCAGGACCCCTCACTTGCTTAGGTGTTGGTAAAACAGAGTCCAGATACCGCTATACTGAGCTGGAGGAGGGGATGGATTGGAAGATTGCTTAGGAAGGTTAAACTCACTGCCACGTTGAAAACACCCACAACACACGGTCTGTGTTATTTGTGCCTTCCCCTCATCATCGCTGTTATTAGACTTACAATGCTGACATCTGTTCACCAAGCATGAGTCCCTGTGTTGTGCGAGGGACCGGGTGCCTGGGGCACACGTGTGAATCAGAGATTGCTCCCACCCTGATGAGGGAGGCTGGCCGATTATCAGGCAGGCGACCGAGCCACTGACACTGCAAAGACCTTGACTCTAGGGCTGAGCTCAGCCTGTTCCTCGTCTTCGCAGGCCTAGGGCTGAACTGACAGCATCCCAAGGCTCTGCTGTGTCACTCAGACCCACAGAGGGTGGGCAGGCCCAAGGTCTGCCAGCCCCGCGGCATGCTCCTCACTCAAAGCCGGCCCGAGCTGCCCTAGACCTTGGACGAGGCTTCCTCTTATCAAGGTCGCTCTGGAAACTCGGCTTTCAAATTGTTTCCCTGGTTCAATCAACTTTCACATTCATAATACAACAGAGATCTACGGGGCCACTGAGCTGAAAGCGTCTGTGGCTTTTCATTTCCTGCCATGATTAGGGGGATAATCACTGTGCTTGGAAAAATAATAAAGCCAGGGTCTGACGCGGGATCAAAGTAAAGAGTCCGGCCACACACACAGGCCCAGAGATGCAGTGACACGCGGGCTTAAACCTCCCCCGAAGGGCAGGAGGAGGGGAGAGGCCGTCTCACAGCCTGCAGAGAGGGCTGCACTCCAAACCTGCAACCAGCGTCAGCACTGGGGGCACCAAATGGAAAATGTCTGCCGCCCTGACCCTCTGGCTCCTCAAATTGGGAAGACAGACAATTAAACTGGAGCGAGATTTGCACACCCTCCTATACCCAGCAGAGAAAAGAGAGAGGCGAAGGGAGGCCCCAACCACCCTCTGCTCCTCAAACCCTCCCCTGGCCATGAAGAACTGGCTGCCCAGCTGGTAGAACCAGGGGGCACATACAGTTGGTAAGTGTTGGGACATGGGGCTCATCTTGGCCATACCAAGTGGCTCTTCGAAATGAGACCTGGAAATATTAGGAAGAGAGCTCAAGAAGGGATCCAGAATAAAAGCTGTGTTCAAGTTGGAACCCCACAGGCTAAGCCCTGGGTCTGTATCCACGCCTGCCTGGTGGAGAGGGCAATTCCAGCCCTGCCGCCCCACAGACCACTGAGAGGGGAAAAGGCAGACACAAGTATCAACTATTGATCCTGACAGGTCTGCAGACTGTGAAAAGGGCTCTAGCCAGGCAGGGCCACTCCCCAGGAAGGAGGAGGGACATGGGAGGCAGATACCCCTTGATATAAGAGAATGCTGGCTCAGCCCCCTGGGGGTTCATGCTGGGCCCAGGTGGTACAGCTGGAAGCCCAGCATGGCAGCAGCTTCCCAGCATGCCCAGAGGAAAGCATGGTGTGCTTGAGGGGACCAGCCTGACCGAGACCCAGGGCTGCACATTGGCTACCCCTTTTCCCCATGTCCCCTGCCACTCTCAGCAGGTCACCTCATCCTAAGAGCCCAGCACAGTGCCCACCACACTTTCCTCCCCAGTCTGGGCCTTGGATCCCCCATTTGTGGAATGAAGGGTGCTGTCTGAGCCCCAATCCCCCTCCCTAGGAGTTCACGGTGAGTCTTACCAAGGAAAGTGTGCTATTGGAAAAGGCACACATGGGGGCTGAGGAACTCCAAAAGCTCCTCCCCCACTATCAGGAGGGAGACCCTGGGGTCAGAAAACCACCTCACAGACAGTATCCTTCATCCCCAGAGCTATCCCAAGAACACTTTGTAACGCAGCCCGGGCTAGGTTGAAAGAATGTGCCTTTAGCACAAACAAGGTCAAGGTTTTCATTTCTCAAGGAGTAGGGACACATTAGCTAGCATTTCCCCTACTAGAAAGGAGAATTCCTCTTGTGGCCTAGACTGGATAGTCCATCAAGAAAATTTATTTTCAAGGAGGCAAGTTACATTTGCCTTCGGGAATCTCAGGAGTACCAGCAGCTGCAATGCGGGTGGAGACACAGATCTCAACTTGAAGCTGCTGCAATTTTCCTTTTGCTTCTGTCCCACCCCCCTTTCTAAAGTAAGCAAAGACTAAGCAAAGGAAGACTCCACTTGCTGGTCTTGCCTGGAGCTTGCAAAGCATGGCAGGTGGGGCTGGACTTGCTTGGATAGTGGTTAGAGAAGGCGGAGGTGTCCAGGGGCAGGACAGGGAGGGCTTATAGGATGTGTGAAGATATCAGAACTTCAAGGAGGGGCAGCTGGGAAAAAGATCCTGCAGAAACAAGGAAGTTTCTGTAAGAAAATCCCACCTGAGCATGAAATAAGGGAGCAAGTTCACTCTTGAATGCTACTACAGCAAAGTAACAGCTCTAGTTTCCACTGGAGGTCAAGGCACAGGAGCCAAGCGCAGCAGAATGTGGAAAGGGGTAGCTTGTCCCACAGTCACCTGATGGGCACAGCCCCAGCCCAGCATTGGTCCCTAACCAGAAAGTGCTCCTACAAGCCGCCCTGCCTAGGAGGAGGACTTGGCCTCTAATGGGGCTTTGCTGAATTCCAGTTTCTGCCTTTATAAAATGCAGATGATAAATAATACATCTCCGTGCACACCAGTGTGGAGTGAACGTAATGATGTTCAGGGAGGTACTTTATAAACAGGAAGCCACTCATAAGTAATTGGAACGATCACAACACAATATAATTGCCTATTTTCTTCTAAAAGCAGCTTTTGACTTTGTGTTTCTACCTTTGGCTGGTCTGGAGAGCAAGAAGACTGGGGGTCCCATTCTCAAAGAGTACAGGTGTTCCCATTTTCTTTTCTGGGTATCTGTGGAATCTCATCTACCCTAGAGGCTCCACATGCCTTCCATGTCTTATGATGCCCAAATCATCCTAGAATCCAGACATCCCAGGGAATCTCTCTACTTGGGTCAGCCTTAAGGCCTTCTTCTAAGGCTGCCATATCAAAGTGCCACAGACCAGGGGACTTAAACAAGTCCAAGATCAAGATGTCAGCAGGGCTTGTGTCTCCTGGGGCCTCTCTCCTGAGTTTGTGGACAGCCGTCTTCTCCCTGTGTGCTCCCATGGTCATCCTTCCATGTGTGTCTGGGTCCTAGTCTCTTGTTCTCATAGGAAAAGCAATAATATTGCATTATGACCCGATACAATGACCTCTGTTTAACTTAATCACCCCTTTAAAGATCCTATCTTCAAATACAGTCACTTCCAGAGGTCCTAGGGGTCAGGACTTCGACTTACAAATTTGGAGGGACAGCTTATGACAAGACCCATCTCTGTTGCCAGTAATTCCAAGAAGGAGTTACTTCTTGGCAAGGCCTCTGGCCAAGGAGGCAGCCTCCTCATTGATGCTATCTTTACCTCTGACACAGTTTGCTTGACCCCTCCAAAGCTTTTGTTGAAATATGATCCCCAGTGTTGGAGGCAGGGCCTAAGAGGAAGTGCTGGGTCATGGGGCAGATCTCTCATAAAGAGATCAACACCCTCTCCAGGGGATGAGGGAAGTGAGTATGTGCTCACTCTTAGTTCTCCCAAGAGCTGCTTATTAACAAGAACCTGGCATCTCCCTCCCCTTCCTCTCCCTCACTTCCTCTCCTGCCATGCAATCACTGCACAAGCCAGCTCCCCTCTCCCCATGAGTGGAAGCAGCCTGAGGCCCTCCCCAGAAGCAGATGCAAGCCCCATGCTTCTTGTACAGCCTGCAGAACCATAAGCCAAATAAACATCTTTTTTTTTATAAACTTCCCAGCCTCAGGTTTTCCTTCATAGCAGCATAAATAGATGGAGACACAATCTTTCTCCTCACAGTACCATCCCACTGCTGAGTCATCTCCTAAGGACAGGTTTCCACCCAATTGACCCTCTGAGGGGAGGACCCTGGCTTCCCTCAGGGTCCCCAGCATCTCCCCCAATAGCTAAGAAAGAGAAAGCATTCAGGAAAGTCCCACAGATAATGAAAATCTGCCATACCCACCTAGGTCAAAGAAGAAAGCCACTTCTAATATTTAGAGACGGCCCATTCCAGCATATACCATAGTGTAGGCAACTAAACGCCAGGTTTAATTTCTTACTCCCTTTTATTGTGTGATCAATAACTTCTTTAAATCTTTAAAAGTAAGCTGCAGGGCAAGACTAGGAGTCATAAAAGTGGAGAAGAGGACAAGGTCTGAGGAGCCTACGAGAAGCACTATTACTAGGATGCTGGCGTTACAAGGGATATCAATATTAATGGTAATATTACTGCCAGAAAGCATCAGCCTCAATATTTTGCAGGTTCTTACAAACACCTTTAATGGGTCACGACAGACAGGCAGTTTCTGGGTGGAATTGAAATGGGCTGCAATGAAGACTGAGAGATGGGGACCTGGCAATCTGCTTCTCCCTGGGAGAACTGGCCTCCATGCTGCCTTCCCACGACCTCAGCAAAATTCAGGGTGCAGAGTTGCTTTGGAAGCTAGGTGGCACCTCGGGTGCCCCCCAGGGATTCTCCTTGGAGCCTGAAAAGCTGAAGAAAAAAATTCTCTGTAAACTATCAATGTCGCATGTGAACAGGGTGTTGATTACAGCCAAGGATGTGAATATGGGCCTGTCCCACTTTAAGCAGGAAATGCACTCCGTGATGGGAATGTGACCTATTTGAAATCACATCCTTTTGCATATACACCAGGAGGGCTCACTCTTTCAAAAGATTCTTCAGTGAAATAATTTATATAGCCAAGCATCCTTTTGTGAAATGAATACAGGTGTGCTCTCCCTTAAGCAAGTCTAATTTACAAATTCAATTTAATTCAATGAATGTTTATTGATTACTTTTTCTGTATTCATGGTATTGTGCCAGTGCAGGTGATAACCGGGATATTTAAGACATGATCCCTCCCCTTAGTAAACTCATATTCTAACAGACAGAGACAGACAAGTTGACAAATAAATACCTCTACAAATTTGGTAAATGCTATGGTGAAGACATACTTAAAATTCACATGTGGG
The DNA here is from genome assembly GCA_963574575.1 of Galagoides demidoff. Classification (NCBI taxonomy): domain Eukaryota; kingdom Metazoa; phylum Chordata; class Mammalia; order Primates; family Galagidae; genus Galagoides; species Galagoides demidoff. The sequence continues at coordinate 18,476 of CAUYQV010126638.1, read as the reverse complement.
GATCAAAATAAACAAAACAATTAATAATGGAACAGTCAAGGAAAGCTGAAGGGAAAGTAGGGGACAGTTGAAAGGAGAGGACAATTGAAATGGGCTTTGAAGTTTAAATAGGAGTTTGCCAGACTGAAATGTAGCCACATCCAGCATGATAAGGAACCAGTGTGCCTATGTGTGGAACACACACAGCTGGTGAGGAAAGGATGTTGAAGAAGAAATGGAGGGAAATGTTTTGGATATACAGCCCTCCCTACTCTGAAAGATTTGGTTGAGCCATATGCCAACCTTTATTCTTCACTCACTCGGCTAATGTACCTAAGAAGTCACCACAGGATTCCTGTAACTAGCCAGCTTCCCTGCTGCATTGGCAATGTGACTCAATTTATAAAATTTTGATTTATGTACTTAAAGAAATTCATTGATTTTGTGGAAAAAGATACAGTGGTAAGGAAAAAACTGCCACATCTGAGTGTTCACATAGAATGCAACGAAATAAGAAGCTCAGTGGGAGCTCAGTGCTTGGCTACACAGGGTGCACAGGCAGCCCTGGGAAAGGGAGGGGCTCAGAATTGCAGCCCTCCAGCCTGGACTGGAGGTATCATGAGGAAATATTCATTTGAGCCAAAACTCTTCTAAGTATATCCAAACAAAGTGCATGAAGAGGGTCTGGATCCCACTCCCCAGGAGGCTCAGCATCAGCATTCTGGAGATACAACCCACATTTCTCTGAGTGTTCCTCTACCTGTATGGAAATTAAGCTCCTGGGTTCACAAATTTTCCACCTGCTCTGGGACCTTCTGCCGCTCTCTCTAATTTTTGTGATTTTTATAATAGAACCCTACTGATGGCCAGATGGAGCAAACTCATCTTTATTACCACCATCATCATCGGAAGCAGCATCACCATCACTTTCCTGTCACATATGTTGAAAACGATATATTCTCTCATTTGATCCTGGAAAGAACCTTGAAAGAAACGCAGTCCGTGTTCTCCAAGTCCCAGAAGAGGGGACATGGCTCAGAGAGGTTGTTCAACTTGTCTAGGATCCCACAGCTAATTATTTGCCGATGTAAACCTAAAATTGAATCTCCAGGCAACCAGTAAGAGTAACTGCTCTTACTGCACCCTGTTTCCAATGAGTGTTGAGTCTGCCTCATACGTGGGCAGAGCAGGTCACCAGCTGGAGGGTGTGAACTGAGAGACCTAGGTCAGACTCCCTGCCTCCCAATTTTTCCCTGTCTAGTTGCAAGACAAAGGCTATACCCTTTCATTCCGTGCATGTGTTTGGGGGGGTAAAAATAAGGAGCTTCAATTTATAGGGTTTGTAACCTTCCCAAAGGCCTTCTACATTTTTAACCACAAAACTCATTTTACAAGGGTGAGCAAGGGGTGTATCTACCACCAAGGGCAGCAGCAGGAGGAAGTGCCCAATGCTATCTCATACGAACAGGCCTTGAGACAGAGCTGGAGCAGCTCCAGGCTAGCCTTGAAGTCACACAAAGAGGTCGTCTGGGCCCCAGGTTCTTGCCATGTTTCTGCTCAGCATTCTTTGCAAGTTGGCCACTCTCCTCCTGGTCATGAAATAGCTGCCATTGGCAGAGGCAGGTGTTTCCTCCCCGCATACATGAATCAGAAAAACAGAAAGTGTCTCCCTACTTAGGGTGAGACACCTCTCAGTAAACATCCCCTTACTTCTCATCAGCCACAGTGGGGTCACATGCACATGCCCTTTCAGTCCTGCTTAAAGGAATGAGATTGGCCTGACCAGCCTGGTCAGATCAGCATTCTTCCTCTGCAGAAGGCAGGGGCTTGTGAAGCACACCCTCACCAGTACTTGAATAAAATCTGGGTTTCAGCTGGTGAACCAGCTCCTGAACAGGCAACCAACATAGGGTGACCAGATGTCCCACTTTTGGCGGGACAGTCACACTTTTCAACAATTTGTCCCGCATCCCATGGCATTTTTAAAAAGTCCCGATTTTTGGAAAGAATGCACAAATGGGCAGGAGAACAAGAAGGGAATATACGGTTTTCGGCTGCCATGTGGCTATTTCGCCAGAATATGAGTTTTATATTATTTTTGTTAATTTTATAATGTTACACTGTAATAATAACAAATAATTGCGAGAAGTGATTATCGAGAACTGCTTATCAAAGTTTGCATTGTGGTCAGGCCCTGCCTTGCCCCATCCCCTGCCCTGCCTCACCCCTGCCCCTGCCCCCACCCCTGCCCCCAGGCCATGTTGTCCTGCCTTACCCATGTTAAAATCTGGTCACCCTAAACCAACAGTATCTTCCACTTATCCTTCATTCTCAGAAAGAAAAAGAATCATAGATTCTTTCAAAGGCCCCTAGAGAAGCAGATACCTCCCCAGTAGCACCAGCTTTATAGTGGGGAGTAGCTAAGCTTTGTAACCCCACCGGCCCCTAATGCCTGTGCTCCTATCAGCTGTTAGGTGCTTATCGGGTATCTGGTTAAGAAAAGTCTTGTAATGAATCCCAAGGAGCTCCAGATTGCATTTCTAAAAGATCAGAAAATAGGGCGGCACCTGTGGCTCAAAAGGAGTAGGGCGGCAGCCCCATACACTGGAGGTGGAGGGGTTCAAATCCAGCCCTGGCCAAAAACTGCAAAAAAAAATCAGAAAACAAAGCAGCAACCCTAGATTCCCAGCTAGGGCAGGGCCCCGGAGGGCAGGAACTCAGACCAAAAAGAGGCCAGAAGGACACTCAAATGCCAAGGCATGGGTAGAAATGGCAGGGGGAAGGGGCCAAGAGGGTCAGTCCTTTGCCCAGCACTTCAGGCCAGAACTGACCCCTGGGACCCCAGGTGGGGCTGTGAAGTTGAGAAAGGAAGTGAAACCAGCCACAAGAGAGGCAGTGACTCCGACCAGGTGAGTCAGACCTTCGGGACTCAAGTCCTAAATGTCCCATCAGATCTGTTCTTTTAAACGGTGAATATTTTCACCCCCAACACCCAATCAGTAGCTCTTGCATTTATCCGTTCCTCCCCTTCACCTGTCTGCTTTTCTGCTCTTCACATACTGTGTTTGTGACGGCTAGTTTGAGTCAAGGCCAACACCAGCAGAACATTACAAGTGTAGGGGGTGGTGGTTCCTAATTGCCATCAAATACTAATCTTCAGGATGTCAGAACAAGAATTCCTGCTGATTCTTGGGAGCCTCCAAATTGTAATTCTTTCTTTGTCATAAGGCTTTGTGTGTTTTAAAATAGTAATGAGTGGCTATAATAATAAACGGTGAATTATTTCTTAGCTATAAAGTTATCACAGAAGTTTTGTTATTAAAAACGTCATAAATGGATGGCTTACTGTTATGAAAATATAACAAGATAGCCATATACCTTAAGATTATGTAATTCAATATAATTGAAATTATATACTTCGGTATATAAGAATGATCTCTCCCCAATACAGGCGATCCTTGAGTTACAAACGTCTGACTTATGTATAACTCACACTTGCAAACAGAGGCTATTACAGATAACAGGTAAACCATACCTGTTTCAACATACACATAAATACACCTTAAGAACAAACCTATAAAACCTACCTCATTTGTAACCTGGAGAATGCCTGTGGAGCCTTCTGATAATCAAAAACATTAAAAGACAATACTAGCGAAAATAGGTATCAAATAAAAATCATTTGCAGATCAAAAGATAATAACCCAATATTTAATATTTAAATGCTATCATTCTCAAAGTACAATTGTAAAACACAAAACATTAATCACCCTGTCCCAAAATGTCAGTCTTTTTTGGCATGTGACAAATATTCCAGGCAGAAAACTTTTTTTGTTTTACACTGACATTTTTTCAAATTGGTAAGATTGCATCAAAAGTAACTTCAAGGGCTGCATAGTATTCCATGGTGTACATATACCACAGTCAATTTATCCTATATTTATCTTTCAATCCAATGCAATCCAAATCATAGTTCCAGCAGGCTATTGATTAGTTGATCAATAGCATAACTTTTGATTTAGTCCAAAGCATAAAAGTTAATTCCAAAGTTAAAGGATTTAGACTGGTTGGTTTCAAGATTAGTTATAGAGTTACATAATTAAGATAGTGTATTACTGGCATGAAAATAAACATATAGACCAAAGGAACTGACTAGCCTAAAATATGTGGATCAATTGTTTCCACTAATGTGTCTAGGGTACTTCAGTGGGGGGGGGGGGTTTGAAAAGTACTGATGGATAATGTAAATACCCATATGAGAAAACTAAGATGTCAATATAGCAAAACGGACCTGAATTATTACTCAAACCATAGAAAGCATTTAACTTGCAGTGGATCATAGGCCGAAAAGTGAGAGAGGAAACATGGCATTACTAGGAGGATTCATGGTCAGACTGAAGTGACCTTTGGCTGAGCAAAGATATTTTACCTCGGACATAAACTATTTGGACTATAACAATATTTTTAAAATGTATTTCTTTACAACTAAAAATATTTGCTCTTCTAAAAGGACTATTAAGAAAACAGAAAGTCCAGCTACAAAATAAGAGAAAAATACTCACAAAGCATATTTATGACAGAGTATTTGTATCTAGAATTTATGAAACATCTCAGAACTCAACCGTAAGACAAATGTCCCAATAAAAATGTCTAAAATATTCAAACGGATTATTAAAGAAGATACATAAATGGCAAAGGAGCCCATTAAAATGCGTGATATCACTACTAGGGAAATGCAAAATAAAACCACAGTCAGAGATCACGCCATACCTCCGAGATTAGCTAAAGTCGAAATGTGTTGAGAAGGAAATGAAAGAATTGGACATTTCATATACAGAGTGTCCACAAAATTTGTGCGCAATTTATATGTTAAACAACTTTAATTCACACACGCACTTTATGTCCACCCTGTATTACGTCTGGGGATGCAAAATGTTCATAAGCCATTCACGCTTTTTACACGAGATGCATTCTGATATCGCCAATCCACCTTTTTGTTCATCTTTTTTTCAATGTTGATTTTACGCTATTACATGTATTTCATCCCATGACAATGAGTGCAACCTGCAGTCTGAAATATGCTGCTCCGGTTAGCTACCGACAGATAGGCACGTCTCGAAAATCACAGATTATTAATATCGAAGTACGGAGAAGGTCTCACCTGCCAACATGAAGCTGCAGCGTATTCCGGTAAAGCCTCGGGCAAGTCAGCAGGCCTAAAAGCTAAAGAGCTTTATCAAGACACGGTTAGAGGAAGAAGAGGTGTGCAGCGATTCCGGCTTTATTAGGCATAGAGGCATTCACAGACGACTGAGGGAAGCTTCCTCACCGTCAGTAAAGTACAGCACAGCCACAGTCACACACAGCAGGAGTCCTAACGTGTGCCCAACTTCCTCTGGGATCAAGGCGACAGAAAGAAGGTGGGATTCAGCGAAGGCAGAGGAAGGAACAACCCAAAAGGAAAATAACTGGGTAGAAAAGTTGCTATTAATTTCCATAGGTTGCTCACGTAAAGAGGCGGGTAAATGAATGTAACAGTATAAATCCACAAGGACAAGGCTTTGCTCCCTCCATTCCAAAATTGTCTTAATATTACTGCAATAGGAAATGACAGACACAATCAGTCACTCAAAAGTTTTAAACCTTCATCTTTCTATTTGGTCTATGTAGCATTGATAACTAGAGGAAGAAGTCAAACGTTCAGGAAAATGAGCATTCAGGAACACAGAACCTCCTACTCATATCTAAGTTTCCTTCTAAGGTTCCTCAGTAAAGAACACACAGCCCTCGGTGTGCCTTGATATATTATAAAGTGGATATCGGAATTTATGCAAAGATACATTGCCCACAAGAGTATGGGAATTATTTCTCTCCTTAAGCAACTTTCTATAATGTATATAACACGTTGCTTCAAGGTGTACAATAAAAACAAAATGTTATACTAAAAAAAAAAAAAAAAGAAAAAGAAATGGAATCTGCTTTGGATGTTTGACACTGTGAGGCACTCAACCAAACTTATTTATTAATATCAAAGCTAAAGACTATCATCAAAATGAGATGGGTTTTCCATTCAAATACTCCAATATAATTAAACGAGTGAGGTAAGGTTTTATAACATTATATAAAAAAAAGAAAAGACAGATGGAACTTAACTGGCTCAAGTTCTACTACAAAATAGCAGTGTAACACAACTGAATATAAAGGGTATTGTCTTCTTCTTCTTTTTTTTTTTTTTAGAGACAGAGTCTGACTTTATTGCCCTCGGTAGAGTGTGGTAGCGTCACAGCTCACAGCAACCTCCAGCTCTTAGGCTTAGGCGATTCTCCTGCCTCAGCCTCCCGTGCAGCTGAGACTACAGGCACCCGCCACAGTACCTGGCTATTTTTTTGTTGCAGTTTGGCTGGGGCTTGATTTGAACCTGCCATCCTCAGTATATAGGGCCAGCGCCCTACTCAGTGAGCCACAGGTGCTGCCCCTTTGGGTTTCTTTAATAGAACTCTCAGAAAGGTGGTAGTGCCATTGTTAGATGTTCAACTTATAAATGGAGCTAATGCTAAGTTCTAGATATATTTGAAAAGTAAATGGATACATGGGGGAGAAATCAAAGAAGAACTGCCCAGGTCTGGGGGCGTCACTGTAATCTTACCGAGGAAAGAGGTCAAATGTTTGCAAAGAGCACAGTGTAGCTGGGCGCTTTGATGAGGAGACAGGGTGATAGCAACAGATAACAGAAGTCTGGACTCCTGGGAGGACAGGGAACCTGCCTGAGACTGGGTGAGGAAACTGCCCAGGGCTCAGAGTAATCGGATGTGCACAACCTTCTCTGTCCCTGGAACAGAGATCTCACACCCTGCCAAGGTAGTCCTGGCAAGGCACCATTTGGCACACTCGCCAGCGGGCAGGTGAGACCCACCCAGGTGGACTTCCCAGCATTGTTCAGCCACTTGCTCTCTCTAAACTCTCCCACCCCTACCACAGGTCCTGCACACCTCTGTGCCCTCGCAGGAGAGCACAATCGTGCCCTGCATCACTGTTGGAACTGCTCTGGAAGTCCTGCCTTGCAGCAGTCCTGGGCATTAGAATCACTCTCTCTTTCTGGATTTTGTCCATTTGATTTGACTCTTTAATTCTTATGTATTCTCAAAGACTCAGCTTCCGCCCACCTCTCTACTCCTTTGTGTTGTCTTTCTGACCACCCAGGCTCGGCTGGTTGGCTGGTTTCTTCCCTCTCTGAACTCCTTGGTCTCCCTTTTTTGTACCAATCTTGTGACCCACTGCGTTAAGCTACAAGTTATGTCCTTTGTTTTCAGTTTATCAACAAAGGAGGAGAAAGCCTTGCAATTATTGGTGGAGATCTCCTCAGCAGTGTCCCATGCCCAGTAGATTCTTGGTGCTTAATAGATGCTTGTTGAATTATTCTTATAGACAAAATGGGCATTCCTTTGGGCATCTCTTGCACAAATGTTGTTTTGCCAGAATAAGCAAAGAGTATGGACACAGGACTAAAACACTCATTCTATTCAAGACATTTATCCAGTGTCTGCCATCAATTTGAAAAAGAAGTCAACTATTTGCAAAGAAAATTATAAGGATTGATATTAAATTTAGTTGAGTTGTAAGAATTAATTAATTAAAAAACAACAAAGCTAGTATATTGAAAAAATTATATTTCATAACCATCTAGGAGTGGTCTTATACTACTCTCTAGTGGTTGCATTACAGAGCACAGTAAATTTAGAATTTTCTTTAGAAAAAGAAATGTAAATGACAGTTAAGATTTCACTCCTTGGCTCAATGCCTGTAGCTCAGCAGCTAGGATGCCAGCCACATACACCGGAGCTCGTGGGTTGAACCCAGCCAGGACCCGCCAAACAACAATGACAACTACAACCAAAAAATAGCTGGGTATTGTGGTGGGCACCTGTAGTCCTACCTACTTGGGAGACTGAGGCAAGAGAATTGCTTAAGCCCAAGAGTTTGAGGTTGTTGTGAGCTATGACACCACAGCACTCTACCGAGGGTAACACAGTGGGACTCTGTCTCAAAAAAAAAAAAAAAAAAGATTTCATTCTTTAATGAACTTTTAATGGACAGTATTCAAGAACCTCTTGTCTAATCAGCTGTCACTGCATATGCAAATCAAAGGACTCTGGAATGCTTAGTCCCCACTGAGATTTGCAGGTGACACTGGTCTGACTTGGTTGAGGCATCGGATTAAACCTACAATTTTTTTTTATTAAGTCATATACACATAGATCATGAAGACATTTATGCATATGTGGGGTTCAGTGTTTTTTTTTTTTATACAATCTGGCTAAATCTATAAATTTGAAGTCCATATTTTCATTTCCTGTATGACAGTTCAAAACGAGATAGCAAATCTCCTCTTAAGAGCGTTGTAACCTGCAATCCACTACTAGATTTCTACCAAGAAGAAAAAAAATCATTTACCAAAAGGACATTACACAAGATTGTTTACGGCAGCTCAATTCACCACCACCAAGAGCGGAATCAACCCCAGTGCCCATCTGCACATGAATGGATCAATAAACGGTGGTATTTGTATGTGCCATGGAATAATGTTCAGCCTTAAAAGAGATGGAGCTTTTACATCATTTGTATTGACTCAGATGGAGTTGGAGAACATTCTACCAAGTAAAATATCACAAGAATATAGAAGCAAAAATCCAATGTACCCAGTACTCATATGAAGAAATACACGGCCACACAAGAGAAAAACACAAACTCAAGTGGGGAGGGGATTGGTGTTCCCTCACCCAACAAGGCAGAGTGTCAGGGAAGCTGGCTCACCTCCTGGGTGAGGGGCACAACCACAACTTGGACTCTACGGAACAAATGCAAACAGTGGAACTTAATCACATGGGCCCTCATACGAATCTGAAATAAAAATAATAAAACATTTTTTTAAAAGAGCATTGTAAATACGTAAAAGTTGAGTGAATATCTATTTTTATTTCATGTTTTTTTTTTGTTTTGTTTTTAATCTATCAGCCATTTAATTAGATTCTTTTTACTTTCATGTTTCATTGCCAACATATGACATTTTAGACAGATTTTATCCCTTTTGTTCAAAAGTCATTGTTGAGATTTATAAAACATAAAAATACGGTAATCCTTCAATAATAAATATAGATATTTTGCAGAGAAATGGCGAATTTCTGAGTACAACAGAAAATACATTGGAATCGATTTCAGAAACACGACCACAAATTAATAATGGTATCTAATGTAAAACTGGATTTGACATGGGAAGAAAAATAAAGAGATACGTAGACCCATGCGAAAGTTCATATTAAACAGTAAATAACTATTTTAGCTGAATGCTATGGTGTGAAATTTAGCTATGATAACCATCCATGTATTTCTGGTGTGGCTCTAGGTATACAAGGGATATTTAATTCAGTTTACTCAGCAAGTAATAATCATTGTTCTTAAATTAATATTAGATACAAGAAAGATACATAGTTTTTTTTGTAGTAAAATCCCTTCCACATAACTAAGTCACTTGAAGACATGGGTGACCAAAATAACAGAATATTAAACACTTTGTTCATATTCCTTTCTGAGGAGAATGCCTGGCTATCACATCCCCAAGCAAGAATGAGAAAATGAGGCTCTGAAGGATCAAACCGCTTTCCTAGAATTACTCAGTGTGTTAATGGCTCAGGCAGACTCAAACCTAGTCGCCTGCTTGAGCACCCCTGCCCTTCCTTCTGTGCAAAGATCCTCAATAACAGCAGATTAAAGAGCTTCTTAGAGGGTAACCATTGAAGGCTCAGAGGAGCTTAGGGAGAATAAGGACCTTCCTGAACACAACAGTTAAAGGAGGCTGGAGAATCAAGTGAGTTGGGCAGATTTCAATGCCTTCTTTCAATGCCTCAGATGTTGACAAACTGGTTTGGAAAAACAAGAAAGTAAGGCTAGCAGAGGAAAGGAGTTGTGTAACCTCCTCTCAAATTTTTCATAGTGCCTTAGCAAAAAAACTCATGTTTTAATCCACTGATCAGGTTTTTTTTGAGACAGGGTCTCACTATGTCACCCTGAGTAGAGTGCTGTGGCATCACAGCTCACAGCAACCTCAAACTCTTGGGCTTAAGTGATTTTCTTGCCTCAATTTCCCAAGTAGCTGGGACTACAGGTGCCTACCACAATGTCTGGCTATTTTCTTTGATTCAAGCCCATATTATGAAGATGCTCAAACAAGCTGTGATATTTGTAAATCCAGTTCTTGAAGTTCTGTATTGGGCACAGGAGTATTTTAGAACATTCCAGGGAAGGTGTTTAGGTGAGGTAAACACCTCAATATGATATGGCTACAAGAACATGGGCTTGATTGCTGGCAAAGGCAAGCCGTCTCCTGCTCAAAGACTGTCAGTACTGAAGGTCAGGAGTAAGAATGTTTTAGCAAACAGTACAAACAAATAAAGGTTCTAATAAAAACTCTAATTATTCTTCCCGACATACATAAAAAAGGGCAGTATACACGAAGCTATAAAACTTGGTAAGGATGAAAAAAACATGATTACTAAACTAAAAATTATAAGTAGAAGCTATAATATTGCATAAACACATAAACCACTAATGCAATAAAAATAATCTAAGAATTAGAAATGAATAGCCAACCTACTTATGCCAGAAATTCCAGTAATTGAGAACACACAAAAAAGAAAATAATCAAAGAAAATAGTAAAGAAAAAAGTATTCAGTATATTTTTCAGAAAAAAGTTCACAAAATCCTGTGCTTTTAGATAGAAAGAGCTCATGAACCATGAGGAATTTTATTGAAAGGAGAAGAATTGTTAAACATACACTGAAGACATTTCTAAATATATGGGTAAAGAAAGTCCTTAACTATACAGGCTAATAAAACAGATAATTTATAAATGAAAAAAGCTAGTTTTAACATCCAAAGGCATGAAACAGAAAATACACCTCTCTGAGAAAACTTCTATACCCAGCCATTTTATCTTTTGTATTCAGAGGCACAGAAAAAGAGTCATCTACATACAAAAAGCCTCACCAGCTATGCCACTCACATATTTTTCTTAGAAAAATTGCCCAAATACATATTCCAGTCTATCAAAAGATGAAATAAAGGGGTGGCACCTGTGACTTTGTGAGTAGGGCACGGGTCCCACATACTGAGGGTGGCAAGTTGAAATCCAGCCCCGGCCAAACTGCAACAAAAAAATAGCCAGGTATGGTGGGAACCTGTAGTCCCAGCTACTCGGGAGGCTGAGGCTAGAGAATTACCTTAGCCCAAGGAGTTGGAGGTTGCTGTGAGCTGTGACACCATGGAAGTCTACCGAGGGTTAATAAGTGAGACTCCGTCAAAAAAAAAATGCCAATATGTCATTGATATGCTCATAAAACTCAATGAAATCAATTCTGTCATCGTCAGTGTTATCAGTGCAAAAAGTTCTACATCGTAGCTATTAAAAAAGAGAACTGGCTAGAAAAGAATACAAAATTAAAATCATATTAAATTACCTACTTTATCCCTAAGAAACACACAGATACTTTTTTATTTTTAGCTTTTATAACTAGAAAGATGTGTGCATATATATGTATATATGTGTATGTATATGTGCAAACATATAGATGTACATATATGTGTTTATCTATGTATATATGTATATACATATATATGAGTAACCTTAGAATAAATACTGAATGCATGTCTTTGAAATCGTTACTGAAAAAGTGGTTATGAAAATATAGTTATTTAGACAAAGTTAAAGAAAAACATAATAGGGGAATGAAAATTTAAAAAGAAGAACATTAAGCACAATGCTAAATACAGCAACAGCAGACCAATTATAATCACTTCAGAGTTCAACAAACTCATATTTTTTAAGAATATTGAAAACTTTAATGAATTTATCATAATATAGCTATTAACAAAATAATCTGGACAAGCAATTATGTATCAACAATCTCAATTCTCATTCTTTAGATAAGTCTGTATATGTATATGCATATGTGTGTATATATGTCCATATGTGTGTATATATATATGCATATGAGTGTATATGTGAATGTGTGTGTATATATGGGCATGTGTCTATGTGCATGTATGTGCATATATGATGTGTGTATATATGTATACATGTATATATGCATATGTGTATATGTGCATATGTGTGTATATATGCATGTGTGTATGTATATATGTGTATATATGCATATGTTTGTGTAATGTGAATATATGTATATATGCATTTGTGTATGTGCATGTGTGTATATGTGCCTATATGCATATGTTTGTGTATATGTGAATATATGTGCATATATGCATATGTGCATGTGTGTATATATGTATGCATATGTATGTATATGTACATATGTGTGTATGTATATATATGTATATATGCATATGTTTGTGTAATGTGAATATATGTGTATATATGGATTTGTGTGTATGTACGTGTGTGTATGTGTCTATATGCATGTGTTTGTGTATATGTGAATATGCGCGTACATAAATGCAAGACTAAAAACAAAAACAGGTCAACATGAATATGGACTTCATGGCTTACAAAATCTGTGATTTGGGGTTCTGTGTTTTGTTTGCCCTAAATCCATCTTTAAAGCTTCTAAGTTCACTAAAATTTATAATCCAGAAAATCAACTGTTTTTAAGATAAAAATCCTGAGAATAATGGAAAGAATTAAATCGAACTTTATGGACCAACCAGGAGAATTGGAGGGCAGGAGGGTTCAGAGAACACACAAAAGCACACGGCGTGGACTAAGTGTCAATACTGTTAGGGTTGAATAGTGTCCCCCCAAATTCATAGGTTCCTGTTCTAACCCCCTGTACCTCAGAATGTGACCTTATTTGTGAATACTGTCCTTGCAGATGTAATCCAGTGTGACTGGTGTCCTTTAACACAGGGGTACTTAGGATACAGACACACACCTGTGTCAGGTGAAGAGGAGGAGAAACTGGAGTGATGCTTTCACAAGCCAAGAAACACCACAGATTGCCAGCAACTGCCAGAAGCTTGGACAGAGGTGTGGGGCGGAGCCCTAGAGGGAACCATCCCTGCCACCCCCTGCCTCTCAGACCAGCTCAGAGCTGGTAGATGGTGCACTCTGACACTCAAGCCATGTGGAGTATGGGGTTTGCAATGCAAGTCCTAGAAAATAAGAAGGAAAAGGCCTGGGAACAGCAACGCCCTCAGGCACTCATCTTGAAAATGTCACCTTTGCAACAATTTTTATCCTCATATGCTAACCTGACCATTGTTCCAGCTGTAGGGAAGATAGAGCAAGTTGTGTGTGTTCAGACCTTGACGACCAGAGAGGGGTTGGCACCGTCACTGCTCACAGCCCCGGCTCAGCACCACACCCTCCCTGCCCACTGCTATTCACTTCATCTGGCCTTAATCACCTTCAGTCGCAGGCAAGGCTAACCCAGCCTGCTCAGAGAGAAGCACAAGTGCATTCTGCAAACTTCTGGTGGTCCCAGCACGCTCCTCTCATGCAGAACTAGGACACACGTGTGCTCGTGGCACTGGTGTGGGGCCTCTAAAATGTCTCTCTGGGCTAGGAAAGTTTTGGATTTCAAATAGAGCTGCACTCACAGAGGCTGCCAACACTGTGTGATTTGAAGGATACTATGAAAAATAGTCTCACCTCAGAACCTTCCCTCCCCTCCCTCTCACAGTCTTTGAATTTTCATCCAGGGTCATATCTTTGGGTGTCAGGAGCGATCAACTTAAACCATTACCAGTCACTGCTTTAGCAGAATTAACGCCTGGGAGGGAGAAATCAAAACAGGGAGGGGAAATGAAAAGTCTGTGGATTCTAAAGGCCAATGTCCCCACGGTTCTGCCAGGGACACGGGCTCCTTGGGAGAGGACACTTATCCTTTCCTGGGCCCCTTGCAGGAGGGGAGGCTTATCAGAGTTCTGCAGAGCTGCCTCACTGCCAGCTTCACAAATGTCACACAGGGACATGGTTTCCCCGCCTGAGAACAACTGTGAAAGAGAAGGCTCTGAGCCTGAAACACACATGGAAGAGAGAGGAAGGGAGATTCTACTGAATACAGTGAGTGCCTGTCCACAACCATCACTGTGTTTCTCTTTCTATAGGCTTAGACAAGAAATGACAATCATGGGCCTGTCCACTGCGGTCTGCGCTGCGCACACCCGTGGCAGACATTACTAATCAATTACTGCACTACTTTCTGGTGAGCCCAGATAAGGCCTCTGAATCCTCCCCAGCTCTGCCGTCCCCCCAGCTGCTCTCAATCAGATGGAGCTGGTGTTCAAAATGTACATTTTCAGTCTTGGCCTCCACAGTATAGGCCCTCAAGGTCCACAAGATGAGATGACATATTGTTTAATTCATAGTTTAATTTCATTTGTATAGATAGAGTGCCTTATTTATTTTTATTTTTGGTCTTTTTTTATTAAGTTACTCATAATCTATGTGCATTAGACATCCTTATTTTAAAAGTTGGTATGTAATGTCTAAATTTTAAAAATATATATGCACTATCTTTCAGGATTTTCAATAACAACTTGCAGAAGCCACAGTTTTGGTTTTTTCACCAAATGAGACAGCTACAAAACCAAAACCTCCTTGCTACAGCTTTTTCCAGTAGGGGAGGGTCTTGCAGAGAAATCCTATATTTCAATATACCATCAATATAATATGTAATAAACCTCAATAAAAGGAGCCTCTATTGACAAAGGATACTGTTTCCTAACAAGGTCTTTTGCTAAGTAATTATAATAACATGATTTTATCAGTAAAGGTTAAGTATCTTTATCTGAGAAGAATCTGATGAAATTAGTTCTGATGTAATAAGTACCATTTGTCACTATTAGAGCAAGAGGTGTTGACAGGCTTGGATGTCTCCCTGGTAACCTGAGTGTTCCATTTCTTTTTTCTGTAACCTTAGACACTAAAAAGGCACAAAAGTCCAGGGGGCATAAAAGGTATTGCCTGGATAATTTATTTACCCTCTTCTGACTTTGCCAGGCAGTGGCATATGGGAACATCTGGAAACATCTTACAGCAAAAGAGTATCCACTTCCAATTTTTACTCTATTGATGAGCCTTTTGAACAAAAATATTATATGCAGGTTTTCATTAACAAGACAGTTACTAATTTTTTCTCTTTGTGAGACAGACTCTCACTCTGTTGGCCTTGGTAGAGTGCTGTAGTGTCAGCTCACAGCAACCTCAAACTCTTAGGCTCAAGTAATTCTCTTGCTTCAGCCTCCTAAGTAGCTGGGACTATAGGTGCCCGCCACAACACTGAATGGGATCTTAGAGACAGGGGTCTCACTCTCACTTAGGCTGGTCTTGAACTCCTGAGCTCAAGCAATCCATCCTCCTTGGCCTCCCAGGGAGCTCGGATTGAAGATGTGAGCCACTGTACCTGGCTGACAATTACTAATTTTTAGCTGATTCATTCTCCAGAGAGAGAGAGATTGATTTAGAACAAACCTCACCTAATATGCATAATGCAATGATACATTTCAAAACTATTAAGAATAGAGTATGAACATCTTACCACAGCAAATAAGTAAGCTAGGAGATGGTTATGTTAATCAGTTAGATGTAAGCATTCCACATTGTATATCAAATCAGCACATTAAACCCACAAAGGCATTAATGTACACAGTTATGAATTAATAATGGAAAAATAGAATATACAAGTAGCATTAAAGCAAATTAAATGAAGATGAGGCCCGAAGAATCTCTGAGCAAAAAAGAAAAATTAGTTTTCATAAGAGACTGTAACCTTGCTAGAGTCATAGACATACACAAAGTTTAATGACCTATTTCTTGTAGATGCCTGTGTTGAAGAAAGAACAGAACTTAAGCTCAACCAATCAGAACAGAAAATTTGTGACAGACTCCTAACCTCCAATACTGTACCTCAGAATGTGACCTTGCTTGGTCATAAGGCAAACCAATTTATAACTATATAACCAGAGATCTTTCAATGGGCTAAACCACATGAGGCAACTGTGCAATTGTAGCCAATCAAATATTTTCTTTGCTTTCCTTCTGTATTTGTGCTGTGAAGGCCTCCCGTTGGGTTTCCTCGGTGGAGCTGCAGAACCACTTCTGGCTCGCAGCTGATTGATTTATGACCTATTGTTTGGGCAAATCAACTCTTTATAATTGTACTGTGCTTCAGTTTACATTTTAACGATTGAAAATAGATCATTCCTTTTCCTAAATTTATAACAATAAACATCCCCAAGCAGGTTCCACTAAAATTAAGAACTTTTTAATGAAGAACCAGCCATAACCGTATCTCAGGTAAGGACATTTGTGCGGCAGGACGTCCCATGGGGCCACGCCTGCAGCAATACTTGGTGTGGCAGGAAACGCAATGAGAACCCAACTGGAGCAAGGGGACCAGGGTTTGCCCCTTACTGAGACCCATTTTCAGACTCAGAATCAGCTGCAGCTCAGTTTCCTGCCAGGATTACATCTGGACACATGTACGTATACTCGGAAGGCCTCTGAGTGGGCCATACTCAGTAGTAAAATGAAATTAATAATGGTGCTTTGATAAATGTTCTTGTTATCAATTTTAGTGGACAGAGACCCAAAGGTGGAGGCTGTGCAGAGGGAGAGAGGTGGTGGATAAATTCTCAAGAAATATTGCAAAAAAAGTGTTATATTTTATTTTTTTCTCTATTATCCTGTCTTCTTTTATAAATAGCTAATATTGGTTTTCATTTTGATAAATAAACTAATATGAACAATTGTGACTTCTTTTTCCATGTTGGTAAAAAGAGAACTGTTCTACTTTTAAATTTGGTATACAAGGATAACCAGGTTTGGAACATTCTTAATTTGCAGATACTGTCCAATAGTACAACACGGTTTATATTTTTTAAAGCTAAGTTGTACTGCTGGAGAGTATCTGCAAATTATATTTCTTGTATTTTTTTTATTTAGGACGTAAGGGTTGAATTCCTTCCAGAATTGACGGCAAAGTCTTAACCTTGGAGGCGATTAGGGCAGGTGCTCAGTTTTATGAGTTTTGTCCTCACATAAAGGAGAAATCTGGAGACAGACACAGACACTCATAGAAGGAAAATGAGGTAAAAACACAGGGAGAATCCAGACAGGTGGATGGAGTGGCCCAGCCCTGAGCTGTCAGGGAGACTACGGCCCCGCCAACACCCTAACTATGGGTTCTATCCTCCAGAACTCTGAGAGAATAAGCTGCTTGTTGAAGCCATCCACTTCGTGGTACTTTGTTAGCCCCAGGAAACTCACACAATTTACTTTGGATTAAAGATTTTAAAAACATATTCCCAGAACATAGTGCCAGCTAAGGCTTCAATAGTGATATCACCCTACCATGTAGTCAGTGACAGGACCAAGATTTGGGTTACTTAAACGAATGTTAGGGTCAAAAAGTTAATAACATAGCTGAGATTAAGATTCTCTTTTCCTAAATTTCTTGTTCATTTCGTGAATTTACAAAGTAATTATAGCATTTTCTATCTGACTAAATTCTAAAGTGTAATTACTTCAAATTTTATATCCTAATCAACCTTAACGTATATACACACACACACACACAGAGCACAGCATGTGTAAATGTACATGGGTGTAGAAACACAATCACGTCTATATCTCTGCACTTATGTTTATATAGAGATGGCCTAAGCAGTTCTCAGCCTGTGGGTTGGGACCCCTTTTGTAACAGTGAAAATACATTCTGCATATCAGACATTTACATTATGATTCATAGCAGTAGCAAAATTACAGTTATGAAGTAGCAACGAAAATAACGTTATGGTTGGGGTCACCACAACATGAGGAACTGTATTAAAGGGTTGAGAACCACTGGTCTAAGACAAGTAAGAACTAAATGGGAAGGCATTTATATCACATTTAGATGTCATAGGCAAAAGGACAAACTCCTTCTGGAACAAAGATCTGTATTTATTATTGTCAATATCATGACACTTCTTTCCCATACAGTGGCCTAATACACACACGCACCATGTCATGTGACATCTTCATTTAGGAGAATAAGATACAAAAAATCTGAAGCCTCATCAGTGTGCAGAAACCTTGGCTGGTGGTGCTTTCCCAGGATCACGTTATCCCTGGCAGCCTGGTGATATTGACATTGACCACATGGCTACTGAGCGCACACTAGAACCTGGCGAAAAGACAAAATCTTTGCTCTAATGGGGCTTAAAATTGTATCCAAATTTTAGATGTTATTATATGGCATCAGAGGGAAAGTCCTTATTTCATTACAAACAAAATGGGAGATTTGAAAATTTCTGCAAAGTATGATTTAAATTTTATACGTAAGGACTTTGGAGAGGCAGTGTTGCATCAAAGTTTTTTTTTTGTTGTTTGTTTGTTTTCTTTTTTGAGACAGAGCCTCAAGCTTTCCCCCTGGGTAGAATGCTGTGGCATCACAGCTCACAGCAACCTCCAACTCCTGGGCTCAAGCGAGTCTCCTGCCTC